>CAUZXS010005406.1:27500-102500 GCA_963585895.1 Sepioteuthis lessoniana | reverse complement strand
AAAGAACCTACTCTCCTCTATTTACCCATAGCTAGAGAAGACATTTGGATTCATACCTTTCCCAAGGGCATTAGCACAAAGTGAAACGCAAACAGCTTCGTCCGGGACCTGAACTTTTGTCACGGAGTCTGTTTGCCACGACGATAACCGTTACACTAAATGCACCTCCTATCAACTGCAGTTGGTACGAAATGAAATCTGCCCGAAAGCGATCAGTGTCAAGCCTGTTTATAATCCCTAGCCTACCTGGCGACGATGCTGCGATCTGTCAGCGAATTAACCAATTTTACCCACCGAGAAGGTGGGTTACTACTTCATTTAATCATAATTTATTACCGATGGTGCTGAGGGCTATGCAAATGGTGGCCACATCAACAGATGGTGTACTACTTGTGCTCTTGCTGAAAGCAACAATCTTCGACACAGACTCTTGAATCAGTTGCAAAGCCGCTAAAGACATAATCACCGAAAGAATTATTATCGCAATTGGTTCCAACTTTGTTCGACCTGAAAATAAAGAAAAGCGACAATTATTAGTCAGACAGTTTATTAAATTCTAGATGAAAATATAATTATTATCAATAATAATAACTTTAATTAGTATTATCCTTCATCTTCCTAATTCTACTTGCTTTTAATCACAATTTAGGAGGTGCCCGTGGTGTAATGGTTATCGTCGCAGGAATTGGACACGGCGGCACGAGTTCAAATCCTGGACTGAATGCATTTCACATTGCACTAATACCCTTGGGAAAGGTATGAATCCAATTATTCTCCCTCCAGCTATGGGTAAATAGTAGAGCAGACTAGGTTCTTCAGCCTTGGTGAGGCAACTAGTCTAGGAGAAGGAAAACTCTGAATTCAAACCTGTTAAACTCCGCTTAAAAATTGACCTTATGTCATATCCTGCCCGAGCGGAGGGGTTGGGTAAATATCATTATTATTATTAATAAATTTGACTTGTATTATCCTTCATCTTCCTAATTCTACTTGCTTTTTCATTACAATCATTATTATTAATAACTTCGAATATTATTATCATCTTAATTCTTATCCCATAAAAATTTATATAAATGAATGTTAGTGACCTTAGTCGAGGGTGACCCGAAGGCCCCCTTTTCAATAGCTATTACTCCGAGGTGTAGGTGAAGGCGCTACTCCATTCCCTGGATTGCTCCACTTTTCCCTTGATTCTTACCATATAGAACTGAATGCTAAGCAAGGCGTCATCAAGTACCATTTTTTGAGTTTTTGGCATGACTCGACCTGAGATTGAACCTCGGTCTCACAGACCATTGGCGAATACTCTACTCATAAGGCCAATGGCCGGTTAAGAATTTATGTACGTTACGAGATTTTCTTTTTAAAAAGGCGATTATTTAATAAGGGTGATAATAATTTGGATTTAAAAAAAGAAGAATTAAAAAGTAAAATTTAGATACAATGATTGAAATCATAATTTTTATCTATGATGACAGATTTTTAAGGAATAAAACAGAAATTAAATTATTATTTGCGAAAAACCTCGCTATGACTGAAGAGATTCGGATCTTTACTTATTAAGTCAGTTTCACTATTACTAGATATTTATTGTGGTGAGTGTGATATGACTCAATATTCTATTTCGAGTAACTTTTCATTGTTTTGTAAAAAAAAAAAAAAATCGTGAAATTGAAAACATTTTCAAAAAATCAATCGTATCACCCCCCCCATTAAAATTGGTTCACGAACAAAAGGTTCATTTGCATTTATAGTTTACTGATTCTTTTCTTGTGTAAATTCTATCAAACAATGATATATTATTTATATTTGGTAATTTTAATATTCTATTAATTTATTTGGGAATGACGGGTCAAACGGCAGATTTTGGGGAATCTGTCAAGATGATGAAAATAAGTGGAAAAGCGGATAAATCAAACACTTACAACGGGTTTACTGGTGATATTTCGTTCTTTATTCAAGGAAGAATTTAAATTTGATTACAATATGGGGTGGGTTTTTCAAGTAAAATATTTGAGAAGCCCTGACACTCTTGAATTTTACGAGCATTCGTTAACAAGCTTAAAATATTTTGGATAACGACTTTATCAACATGAACCACATTAAGAATTTACAAGAATATTTTAAAGTTTAATCCAATATGGCAAATTCTAAATGGATAATTTGTCCATTTGATGTAGAAATGTACAAATCTAAGCATCTTTCTTAAGGAAGAATTTATTGAAACGACTTTCAATCTTGAAGTGAAGACTATATACACATTTAAAGGAAATGAATATTAATGGATGAACTAAAAGAGTTTGTTTGTGCAGTCGACTGGGGCTGTAGAATACACTGACTGCACCTCTGCAGAAGGGTAAGACCCCCCCCTAACGAGTGTCCTGGATATGACACTAAACAATCTGATGGTGAGGTTCCAGCAGTGCTGGAGCTTTGGGGAATGCGGAGTACCCCTTCATTGCCATTGCTCCCAGGTCCACTCTGGCCCGGAGTGGTAGCACCTGATAAGGGTCCTATCTATGGGTTAAATAGAACTAACAGCATACTTATGCTAAAATGAATTGTTTAAGTAAACTGAATAGCTTGAAATAGAAATGTTTTTGACAATTAAACTATACTTACATTTAAACTGCGTGCTTATGCTTAACTGAATTATTTCAAATAGAACTGTTTTTCGACATTAAAACTGCATTTAGACTTAACTGAACCGTTACATATAACTGCTTGAATAGTTTGAAATGGAAATATTTTTGACAATTAAACTGTGTACTTATACTAAACTGAATTGTTTTAAATAGAACAGATTTACATAAAGATGGATTTGGCGCTAAATAACCTACAAAGGTTGACATGCCATAAAACCCAATAAACCAACCAAAAGACTTTGTATAACTATTGAGTCTATTTTATAAACTTTTAAAAGTTCGTATATGATGGAATCTGGATCTAGCCATGTGTATTACTTATTAAGCAAACGGAGAAGCACTTTGAACTAAGAACCTGCTGATCTGCAGTTCAAATGCACAAACTTCCAATTTAATACTCCTGATCTCGTCAGTGTCCACCAAACACACTTTTCCTATTTATTGTCCAGTCGGCTGGGGCTGTAGAATACACCGACTGCTTCTCTGCTGAAGGGTAAAACCCCAACCCCAACGAGTGTCCTGGATATGACACTAAACAATCTGATGGTGAGGTTCCAGTAATGCTGGAGCTTTGGGAAATGCAGAGTACCCCTTCATTGCCATCGCTCCCAGATCAACTATGGCCTGGAGTGGTTGCACATGATTGGGTTCTATCTATGGATCAACCAGAACTAAACTGTATTCATACTAAACTGAATTGCTTGAAATAGAACTGTATTTTGACATTGGAACTGTGTACTTATGCTAGACCGAATTGTTTGAAATAGAATTGTTTATAGGATAAATATTGATTTGGCATTAAATAACCTACAATGGTTGATGTGCCATAAACCCAAACCAAACCCAACTTTTCCAGTTAGAAATAATTCAAGAATTGAAGTTACGTTTTTATTTAGTTCACTGATTCTTTTCTCGTGTAAATTGTATTAAACACTGGTAAATCATATATTGTAATTTAAGATTCCTTTAATTTATTCGCTGGGGGCGGGGGTGAATGAAACTTGAATTTAATTACAAGAGGTGCATCAAGAAAAAAGTTTGAGAAGCTGTGGTTTAATCTTTAATGAAATTTCTTTTCTTTTGTTTTTTCATTTTTTGACATTTTAAAAAATTTGTCTAGGTAAGTATTTTTTTGTATTCTCTTTCTCACCTTGTGGGTAATTGTATGGATTTCTTTTCTTCATGGCGCGTGTGGTCCACCAGAAAATGGCACCGGATATCAGATCAACACAGCTGTCGACCAAACTGGACGTAATAGAAATTGACCCTGACAAGGCAACGGCTACAGCTTTGGCTATTGCAAGGCACTGGTAAACACGAAAGAGATTAAAGAAAGATTACTAGCAGTTAATCCTGATTTTAAATTAGGGTTATATTAAAGATTATTAGTGGCTATAGATAAAAGATTACTAGTTGTTATTCCTGATTTTAAATAAATGTCTATGGAGATAATAAATAATAATCTCCCTTAGAGAATTGGTGTGTCCGTTGAGTGCTTCGTGGGATATAGCAAAATGGCTTGATCTCTTTTTTGTCTTTGTTTTTTAACAGTAGAGACGTTGTCTCCTGCCCGGCAATTAAATAATAAATCCAATCAGGTAATGGCCATTTTACTGTCCCTCACTATAAAGTAAACCTTTTTTCCGTTTTTTATCTTGTTGAGGCGGCTTAGAATACGCAAACTGTATCTCGTGCAGAGGAGTAAGACTCCTCTAGAGAGGATGTCCTGGGTATGAATGGATTACTCCTTTGTTGCAATTACTCCTAGGTTCACTCTAACCAGGGGAAGTTATATCCCTAAGGGTCCCATTTATAGGTCAAATTAATCTGAAAATTATTTGTATTAGATAGGAATACTTAGTATCATGTGTGCTAAAGACATAAGAAACTACACAAGACATGCAAATGTAAACGTTCAATGCCGGCAATTCCTTAACCTCTTAGCATAGAATAAACCCAGAGGGGTTGACATGCCGCAAAAATCAATCAATTATTTTTCTGTTTTTTGTATCCCTTCAACGTAATGCTTGTTCATTGAACAATACATGCATTTTTCTAGCTGTTGGGACATATTTATGTCTACTTCTGAATACTGTTTGTAAGTATATTATGTATATATCAAATGTTTATCTGTGTGCGAGTAAATAAGCTCATCTTATCTTTGCTTCCGTATATTCAGTGTTAATATATCACAGATATACTGATTAGATGTTAGTCCTTGGTGAGAGCTTCCCTAACTCCATCAATACAATAAAGGTTATATTAAAGATTATCAATGGCTATAAATAAAAACTTCCGTCAGTACCACTGTATGGTTGTACCACTTGGACTCGAACAAAACACCGAAAAAATGCTTGATGGGAAATACAAATCCTGGTAGAAGCACCTTATAGTTGTAAGACCACTTACCCCCCATCTCACGAGCCATCCAAGAAAGACGAACAAGACACACTGGGCACTGCTGGTGAAGTAAGGACGAACTCATAAACGATGTTCTCTTAGGGACTCCTACACAAGGACACACCAGTGTTATTCGACACGAAAAAAATTACATTCCTCAACACTTTGAGGACACTGATGTCGTCTAGAGGACTTATCAAGTACAATGAACGATAGGGACAAATAGTGACAGAGAGTCAAAGGAATCAATCGGCACAACTAGATGATGATAATGATAATGATGATGATGAAAATAAAATACGTGTGTTATTCTTGATTTTAAAGTTTATATTAAAGATTATTAGTGGTTGTGAATTAATATTGTTATAAAAAATGACGGTTATATAATAAGTGGAAAGAGTTTGTTTGTCTGTTCTCTTTAGACGGGTAGTTTGATTTATTTTTTTTTATCAACCCCTTCACTACGAGCAAGATGAAAGGCTAATTTCTAATATAGATTTTTCCTCGTTCCTTCTTGAAACTAAAGAGCACAATCTGCCCAACTATTTACTCGTTGTTAAAAGTGAGAAGAACGAGACGGAAACCTTTCGCAAGGGCATTCACACGAATGGAAATACACCGTCTAGGAATTGAACTCGATCACTGAATCCATGTCCATAATCCTTTGTGACTGGAGCAAATTTTGAATCGTGAAATGGGACATTGTTTAGAAAAATTAGATAAGTAAAAGGGATATATATATTTATATATATATATATATATATAATAATCTTGAATCTGAAAACATTTAAAAAATCAACCTCTTCTCATCATGAGATCTTGTGGGACTAAGAAAAACGTCGACAATATTCAATTAATTTATTTGGAAGTGAATTAAAATCAAATTTGGTTAGATGGAGGCTGTATCAAGTAAAAGGTATGAGAAGTCCTGTCCAAGAATTTTACTTATGTTTTAAAATCGTACAGTTCTTATGTATCTATTCTGTGAAATTTTTCCGGGTATAACTTATATATATATATATATATATATATATATATATATATATATATATATATATATATATATATATATTGTCAGTGTATAATTCAAATAAAAATCCCACTATGATTAATTGTTTTGGAGGGTTTGTTGAATATGATTTAGCGTTAAACAAATGATGAGAAAGTTTGCGTTTTGAGTTCTAACAGTAGGATTGCTGGAGTACTACAAAACCCTTTTTTATTATATATATATATATATATATATATATATATATATATATATATATATATATTATGGCTTGATCTGAAGAAGTTTTGTTAATTTTTTAGACCATTGATTTATATCAACACTTTTTAACATGGTGGAAATAAATCTATTATCTTAATGAGACCGATTGTTTGGTTTTTTTTTTTGGTTTTTTAAATAATTTGCTCTGCGGATTTTATTTGCATTGAGCTCTTGAGCAGGTTTACTTAAATTTAATATTCTATTTTTGAATATTTTAATTGTCCTCCTTGGAATTGTTCCAAATTCCGGATTTACTGGATTAAATACAGTCTTATATATATATATATATATATATATATATATATATATATGTGTGTGTGTGTGTGTGTGTGTGTGTGTGTGTGTGTTTAATTTCCATCTCTGAAAATCAATATATATATATATATATATACATATATTAGTCTTTTAGTATTTATCTCAGTCAGTTAATATCTATCTATCTATCTATCTCAACCTGTTCCTTATATAGGTGTCATGGACGTTATATATCTTTCTTGAGGAAAACCTTTAATTCCCTTTGCTTTGTAACAAGATGCTTTATTGTCCAGAAAAATAACTTCATCATCAAAACAATTTTCTATCAATGGAATGGGGAAATTATTCAGGATTTCAATGTACACACGTGCATTGATTTTTGTGGCAATGACTGCAATCTCTAATGATTCTTTGAATAATATGAAACCCTATATCATTACTGAGATAAAACGGGAATTCTTCCAAGCTGTGTCAGTACTATTGTATTGGTGCACGACCTGAACTTTAACAAAAAAAACTTTAGAAAAAAAGCAAAAGAGGAACTACTACACAAGAATGCGACGTGATGTTCTGAACAAATCTTGGAAGCAAAACACTAAAAAACAATAGCTGTACAACCACTTACTTCCCATCGCACAAACCATCTAAGCCAAACTAGACATGCTATGCACTGTTAGATGAGCAAGGACGATCTTATATGCAACGTTTTCCGGTTTGATTTGGTTTCTTTGTTTAATGACATATCAATCTTCATGCGTTATTTAATGCCAAAGCTATCATTGTAGAAGAATAGCTGGGGTATTATTTAACCTACCGTGAGGGGGATAAGGGAGTTCGTGCCTTGCTCAAGGGAATTAGTCCAAAAGTGGACCTTATAGAACGATTGGGGTTCGAACTCTTTTGCAATGATGTTCCAGTCCAGCACGTTTGCAACTACGCCACGGGGACGCCTCCGTTCTCCTGTGGACTTCTACACATGGACACACCACTGTTGGCCGGTCAGCACAAACTTAATTTCATCAGCACTGTGCGGACACTTGACGCCATCAAGAGGGCTTACCGAGTGTGATGGCCGATTTATGCAATGTAACCCATAAATAAAGCATTAAAATATTTTTATTGATCTTTAATAATTGGCTGTTATTGAAATTTCAGAGGTTTAGCCGGTAAAAAACATTTTATGTATTAAGTAAAATCTCAGGTTAAGGTGCTTTCCAGTCACGTGCCGTACATGAGAGGGGCTGAAAAGTTTATGAGCTGAAAAGTTCATATGATGATATCAGATTCGCTATGAATGACTTTTTTGGACAATGAAATCCAAGCTCAGCAACACCAATGGAAGAAGTGTGTGAACCGAGAAGGGGACTATTGTAAATTACAGCATGCATGTCGACCTTTAGAGCGTGAAAAATCTCTATAAAACAGGGCTCGACTAATATGTCAGGGTTAAAAATCCAAACCTTTACCCTAGAGTGGTCAATCAGTATTTCTTACAATCGATATACACCACTTACCGTAACTGTAACAGACTGCCACAAGCATTTCCAACTTAAACTTTGCCCAGTCGGCTGGGGCTGTAGAATACACCGACTGCACCTCTGCAGAGGGGTAAGACCCACCCCCAACAAGTGACCTGGATATAACACTAAACAATCTGATGGTGAGGTTCCAGTAATGCTGGAGCTTTGGGGAATGCGAAGTACCCCTTTATTGTCATTGCTCCCAGGTCCACTCTGGCCCGGAATGGAAGTACCTGATAGGTAAAATCTATGGGTTAAATAGAACTAAACTGCTTACCTATGCTAAACTGAATTGTTTGAATTAGAACTGTTTGACTAAACTGAATAGCTTGAAATAAAAATGTTTTTGACAATTAAACTGTACTTACATTTAAAGTGCGTGCTTATGCTAAAATGAATTGTTTGAACTGGAACTGTTTTTGACATTGAAACTCTACTTACACTAAACTGAATTGTTTAATATAGAACTGTTTTGATATTTAACTGTGTGTAAACAAAATCTGTTCTTATGCTAAACTGAATTAGCTGAATTCGAACTGTTTGACAAAACTGAATCGCTTGAAATAGAAATGTTTTTGACAATTAAACTGTGTACTCATGCTTAACTGAATTGCTTGAAATAAAACTATTTTCATAAAAATGGATTTGGCGTTAAATAACCAACAAAGGTTGATATACCATAAAACCCAACCAACCAACCAACCAAAATCGTCTTTGGTAAACATAACTAACAAATTAACACAGAGATTAATATAAAACAATAAAACTGTAATAAAAAGATCAAGTATTGTATTAACGTTATATCACACGCCGTTTTCAACAGCTGATGTATTGACTGTAAACACTAACTGGAATGACACAGTAGCCTACTGTATGTTTAGGGGGTCGACCTATACACTAGGTATTGGTTTAACCCAGAACTTTGAGCTAAAAATTGTATGTCAGGTCAACTTTTATGCCCCTATTTACGGTATGTTGAAAAATAATCCTCATTTGATATATTAGGTATATCACTAAACGGCATCTGATGGTAAGGCTCCCGTTGTGAAGATCTGGAAAATGTGGAGTATCCCTTCTTTGCCATTATTCCCAGTTCCACTCTGACCTGGAGTGGAAGTACCTGATAGAGGGTCATCTATGGGTCAAGTAGACCCCTTTAACAATTATTCATATTTAACCGTATAATAAACATCTAAGGGAGTTCCAATGGCGTAGTGGTTAACGTGCTTAACTACGACATTGCAATCAGCGAGTTCGAACTCCAGTTACGCAATTCCACTGATTTCCGGATTAATACTCTTGGGGAAAGTATGGGCCCGATTATACCCACCAGCAATAGATTAAACAATACCACTGCTGTCCTTCTACAAGGATGGTTTTGGCATTAACCTATTATAACCCAATATTCGAGAATTGTTAAAATAAATATGAAAATCTCATTAAATATTTACATTTTAGCTAATTTAATGTATAACTTGCATTAATAGAATATATATTTACACTTACAGGTGTAAAGGTTAAATGAATGTTCAGTGAGTTAACTATCCATATTTAAGTCATACATCCTAGATGCATCAAGTGGGGTCATCAGTGATGCACTGTTTTCCTCGCCGATTTCGGGTTTCGCATCATATCGGCTCCAACAGCAACCCCGGCATGACTCTAGAAGAGTCAAGCCTCCTCCTTGATAGCGACGTTCTACGCACCGTAACATTGCTAAAACAATTAAAAAAACAGTAAGGTCGGACTTCGACCGTTCTTTATTGACATGTCATTCAGCATCAGCCAATGAAAACAGGGCATTTCGCGCTCCTCTACTATATAATGTTGTCATTACTTCATCCGGTTTTGATCGACTACTTCCGGATTTTAATGTTTTTCCCTATTAAAATTTCATTATAAATCGGAAAAATTTGGATTATAATGGATTAAATAACCCACAAAGGTTAATATACCATTAAACAAAGAATCCAAGCAAAACCAAAACCTCCTTTGATACAAATACAAAAAATATGTCAATATGAACGCGATTCCTTACCCACTTATACCTAAAATAACCCTAGATGGGTTGACATGTTAAAATCAATCAATCAATCAACCAATCAATCGATCAGACCTTATTTGGTCACATTCTAGGAGAGTATCTTGGTTAGCCAATGAACTTTTCAGCTGATCTTCAAAAAGTAGGCATTTCGTTTAGTAATAATTTATGATTCATGTCAACGTGTCAGATGTAAATTTACCATCTTATCTGATAAGTGACTAATGATAGGGATTAACTTAATCCTATTATCAGGATTATTTACGCATGTACTTAAAAACATGATGACAGGTGACATCATATCAGTAAGGATAATCATATTTGCGAATTTAAAACTGACAATCGGAATATCCAAACCTTTTCAATATAGATATCCTCAGACTGCGATTGCCTAGTCGGCTGGGGCTGTAGAATACACCAAACTGCATCTCTGCAGAGGGGTGAGGCACTCCACACCCAACGAGCGTCTCGGATATGACGCAAAAGAATCTGATGGTGAGGTTCCAGTAATACTGGAGCTTTGAGGAATGCAGAGTACCCCTTCGTTGCCATCGCTCCCAGGTCCAGTCTGGCCCGAAGTGGTAGCACCTTATAGGGTCCTATCTATAGGTCAAATAGAACTAACTGCATACTTATTCTAAAGTAAATTACTTGAAATAGAACTGTTTTGACTTTCAACTCTGTGTATTGCCCAGTCAGTTGGGGCTGTAGAATACACCGACAACATCTCTACAGAGGGGTAAGTACCTGATAAGGTCCTATCTATGGGTCAAATAGAACTAAACTGAGTACTTACTCTAAACTAAATTACTTGAAATAGAACTGTTTTGACATTTAACTGTGCGTGGCAAAAACTATAATTATACTAAACAAAATTGTTTGAATTAGAACTGTTGGATAAGACTGAATGGCTTGAAATAGAAATGTTTTTGACAATTAAAGTGTGTACTTATATTTAAACTGTGTACTTATGCTAAACTGAATTTTTTGAAATGAAAATGTTTTTAACATTGAAACTGTACTAACGCTAAACTGATTTGATTGAATTAGGACTGATTATTTGTATAAAAATGGATTTGGCATTAAATAACCAACAAAGGTTGATATGCCATGAAACAACCAACCAACCAACTAACCATCTCAGGCTGCGAGATCACGTCAATTCAGTGGCATGATAAAAAAAGCTGCGATGTGTATATATATATATATATATATATATATATATATATATATATATATGTGTGTGTGTGTGTGTGTGTGTGTGTGTGCATATAAGTGAAAAAAAAGTTATTCAGAGGATATATTTACTTTTATATGATATTCTAACGTTTAACGTTTCAATAAAAAATGTTAGAATGTCATGTTAATCTAATCTGAAAAATTGTTTTCAAGTGAAACGAAAAAATGAGGGAATTCTTTACATTCTATCATTGTTAATAGCGTTCTGTTTCAAAATATATGTGACGTAATAAAAATAAAAAAGAAGAAATTTCCTTGCATACACGCATTGCCATTATTTATTACTATTTTTCTCACGTATATATATATATATATATATATGTGTGTGTGTGTGTGTGTGTGTGTGTGTGTGTAGCAGCGTCCATTGATAAGTACACACCAATTTTTTTTAAATAGTTGATTTTCTTCAAAAAATGATACTGAGCATTTATTCTTCCTTGTGGAACAGTATACAGCCAAAACGGATATTATTACGTATTGTTTATTACCAATCTCTACAACATTGAAATAAAGTAATAAAAAAAATCGCATGAACATATTAGGGGTGCTACGTATTCTTATTTTTGATCCATGCTGTAAAGTTTGATAATAAATAATACCTAATAATATCCGTTCGGATTGTAAACGTTCCACTACAAATAACTAAATTTTGATATCTTCGGTTTAAAAGGAAAGAAACTTTCTTATAATAAATTGCTAAATAAATTGTTCTTATTTATAGGCGACACTATAATATTTAATAATATTCGTCTTCATTGTATGATTTTTCATTTGTATCTTTGTGTCTTTGGTTTAGAAGAAAATTAAACTTTTATGATACAATGATTAAAAAATAACCCCCTATTCTAAAATACTTATAATTTAAAATACTTATAATTTAAAATACTTATCAATTATAGTAAAGAAATAAATCATAAGAATTTTAAAAAAGAGAATTACTTATCAATGATTCAGTAAATTTATAGAGGTGTACTTATTTCTGGACGATGTTTTTTTTTTTTTTTCAACGTATCTTTTCCCGTTTCACTTACCACGTTCACGAAAAGTGTAATCCGTGCAAAAAGACTGGCTTTTTTCTTGAGGTCAGCGTTTCTGTTGGCGTCAATCCCAATCTGAACTCCATTTTCCAGTAGACACGTCTCTTCGTAGGACGCAATCAGTTTGTTCTGAGCTTTGTAGTAAGATCTGAAACCGAGTGGGAATGAATTAAAAGTTAATATGAGTCGGCCATCGATAAAGTAGAGATTAATGAAGACAGGAGAGTCTTCGTAACGTAATTGATAGTGCTAGACTGCGGCCTTAAAATAAACAAGTTCAAATTCCAGTCGCGCTATGAGGTTCACTTTGGGAAAGATACGAACACCTTTATTCTCCCAGCTATCGGCGCTGCTCTTCTTCAAAGATGGCTTTGGCATTAGATAACCCACGAAGGTTGATATGCCATTAAACGACGATACCATATCATACCATTAATGCAGTGTTAAGTTCTCAAAAAAAGAAGACGAAGAACTGTACTTCAAACTGCTTGAGGAGGGAAACTAATTGTACTACCGACACAGCTTTGTTGTTACCACACACAACAACCTCAGTTGTTAAGGGCGTGAAACAGGGACCACCCTGTCGGCAAGACTTACAATACGCTGACTGTATCTCCTTCAGAGAGGTAAGACCCCCTAACTCTAAACAAAAGAGTATATTGGGTATTAGACTAAACATCTAATCATGAAGGTCCATTTCTAGAGATCCGATGAGTTTGACGTAATCTTTCATTGCCATAACTCCCAGTTCCACTCTAACTCGGAGTAGTAGATGTGGTTGATCTGTTTAAAGATCATTTGTCATCGATAGGAATACTTGATGTCATATAACTGCAAATTATTTGTATTAAGAATTGTTACTTGAAGTTTTAATTGTTTACTAAGGATTCCTGACCGATAAAATGAAACGCAGTTTCTTCCAGGCAGCAGTTGTATCGATACTGCTATATGGATGCACTACATGGACGCTAACTAAACGGCTGGAGAAGAAACTAGACGGAAATTACACAAGAATGTTGAGAGCAATATTGAACAAGTCCTGGCGACAACACCCCACAAGACACCAACTATACGGCCACTTGCCTCCCATCTCGAAAACTATACAAGTTAGACGAACCAGACACGCAGGACACTGCTGGAGAAGCAAGGACGAGCTCATAAGTGATGTACTCCAATGGACCCCCACATATGGCCAAGCAAAAGCAGGACGACCACCTCGAACTTACATACTGCAGCTATATGAGGACACAGGATGTAACCTTGAAGACCTGCCAGCGGCGATGAATGATAGGGAGAAGTGGCGAGAGAGGGTCAGGGATATCCGTGCTGGCGGCACGACATGATGATGACTAAGGATTATTATTATTATTAGTTACTTGAAACTATATAACAATGAGGAAACAAATGACTACTATTAAATAGAAAGTTATTGGAAGTCATATAATTATAAGTATTAGATAGGAATACTTGAAACCATATAACTGTGTGCAAACAAATGATTACTATTAGACAGAAAATGATCATTTAAAACCATAGAATCATTAATATTTGATAAGCATACGTGAAATAAGACATCTGTTAGCAAATTATTTGTATTAGAAATAATTGACATCATATCTCAGTAAATCATTTGTATTAAGGATTTGTCTTGCAACAAAGGAAAATGTGGAGAGCCATGATAGACCTAGTATAGTTTCTCGGGGATTTGTATCCGAAGGTGGTCTCCAGCCACATTTGTGTTACAGGTTTGACTTCAAAGTTTTCCTTCTCCTAGACTGGTTGCCGCACCAAGGTTAACGAGCCCAATCTACCCAACTATTTATCCATAGCCGGAGGGAGAATAGTTGAATGCATAACCTTCCTTAGGGTATACATGAAACTATTTAGCAATATTTAGCAAATTCGTCTATGTGGAAAGCAGAGAACCTCGTTCAGGATTTGAATTCGGGTCACTGTATTCATTTCCAAAGACGATAACTGTTACACTACGAGCATCTCCGACTACCAACTTCAGAAACATTTACTTTTTATAACATTCATGGTGCACTCGGTGAAGAACACTCTCATTCTACATTGCGACACCAACTTGCTGACCACGATCAAATGGTGAGGGGAGGTAAATGAGGGGTCGTTGATTTTGTTTTTTTTACTTACTTCATTCTTTTAGGCATCTTTTTAAAGTTATCGGCTTGTTTTTTCGACGAGAACCTTTCCAACGAAATTTTCCATTTTCCATCGTCGTCATCATCTGAAATGAAATCGAACAAAACTAAAGACAGTCAGATTTTGTTATACACGGAACGCTTTGGCCGTTCAACTCTTCGGCCTTCTTTAGTTGTCTTTTGTCGTTGTCAGTGACCTTAAGGGAATTCCGAAGAAGCGCACGATCGTCTACGTAGTCTGCATCATTAAGAGTTTCTGTTGAATATCGCTCGTTTCTTGCCTTTTTTTAGATTGAAACAATTTTGACATTCATTGTACGTAACCGAAGAATATTAATGAATTGAAATAGTGCCAATGTATCCCTTATGTCAAATGACATTGTGGAAGAAATCAGTCTCACCATCGAGTGACTGAACCACTGCCTACGTATTTTTTTAAAGCATCATACTGGCAAATACACCCAACCAGGCCGAAACCCTACTACATAGTTTGGAACGAGCCGCCGCAGGCATTGGCCTCCATGTCAATGCACACAAAACTAAATATATGTGTTATAATAAAACAGGCGACATTTCCACACCAGGCGGAACCTCTCTGAAACTGGTAGACAAGTTCACCTACCTAGGTAGCAGTGTCTCATCAACCGAAAAAGACATCGACACGCGGCTAACGAAGGCATGGACAGCTATCGATAGACTATCGATCATATGGAGATCTGCCATGACCGATAAAATAAAACGCAGTTTCTTCCAGGCAGCGGTCGTATCGATACTGCTGTATAGATGCACGACTTGGACGCTAACTAAACGGCTGGAGAAGAAGCTGGACGGCAATTACACAGGAATGTTGCGAGCAATATTGAACAAGTCCTGGCGGAAACACCCCACAAGGCACCAACTATACGGCCACCTGCATCCCATCACGAAAACTATCCAAGTTAGACGAACCAGACATGCAGGACACCGCTGGAGAAGCAGGGACGAGCTCATAAGTGATGTACTCCTATGGACCCTCACATATGGCCGAGCAAAAGCAGAACGACCAGCTCGAAAATACATACAGCAGCTATGTGAGGATACGGGATGTAGCCCTGAAGACCTGCCGGAGGCGATGAACGATAGGGAGAAGTGGCGAGAGAGGATCAGGGATATCCGTGCTAGCGGCACGACAAAATGGTGATAATAGCGATAACAATTTCTTCCAGCAAACTCTATGCAATAAGTATTTGCTCCATCTTTTTTCTGTGTATGTATTGGTTGGGTTGGGTTTAGTTTTATGGCATATGAACCATTCTTGGCTATTTAATGCCAAATCCATTTTTATACAAAAACAGTTCCATTTCAAACAATTCAGTTTAGCATAAGTACAGTTTTTTGTTTACACACAGTTAAATGTCAAAACACTTCTTTTTCAAACATTTCAGTTTAGCATAAGAACACTTTGTAATCCTATTTGACTCATAGATAAGACCCTATCAGGTGCTACCGCACCGGGAGCGATGGCAATAAAGGGGTACTCCGCATTCCATAAAGTTCCTGCATTACTGCTAACTCGCCATCAGATTACTATGACTCATATCCAGGACAATCGTTGGGAAAGTCTTACCCCTCTGCAGAGAAAGTCAGCGTATTCTGCAGCCCAGCCAACTGGGCCATCTGAGTATGGAATCCAATGCTTTAGAGAAATTCACAAACAATAGTGTTACCTTGAGATATTTTGTATGATTTTTTCATGATTCGACAGATTGTTAGAATCAGAGAAGTTGAGGATAGATTTCTGATTTTTCCCAAGAACTTTCTCAGCAACAGGTCAAATACAATTAAGAAGCAGGGCATTATAAACAGGGCATTATAAATCTTGGCAGCTATAGCAGTAAGCGTTTTACCTCTATGAAGTTCTTGGTGGTTCCAAGGTCACCTTTCTAGGTGAAGAGGAAGATGCAGCCTTTCATTAATTTCTATATTGTGTTTTGTATCATACAACACCCTCTCCAGCACCAGAATCTGATATCTGATGACAAGCATATGAAAGATGGATGAATGATTATGTAGGCTGAATGTTTCATTGACCCGCAGTTTGACTCTTCCAATACCACCGAGAGGCTACCGCTTTATTGACGCGGAGTAATACATCCCCTGCATTACACTTGTAGGCTTCTGATCAGGAATTTTTCTTCTAAAAAAAGGTTTTGTTTTTACTTAGTTAAAGTTCAGCTATGTTATTTTATCTTAATCATGTATTGGAGTTTAGCTAATTCCTTCATCATTTTAAAATATTAATCGGATGAGCCAAAAGTTTTGTTATATTTCTAACTATTTGGTAATTAGTATTTCAAGTTTTTCAGCGTCTGTTCACTAGACTAAGCTTATGGTGTGTGTGTGGGGGGTCAATTGACAGTGTTATATGACCGAAAGAGATCTCTTATAATTTATCGTACACACAAAATAACGATTGCAACTAGCGTCCACGAGAGCATTCACCGGATGTTATCGGTGCTGAGATTTTTTTCAAACTGGAAAAAGCGTCTTCTGTGCATAGCAAAATGTCGATGAAATTTGTCAAAAAATAAAAATAATTAAAAGTAATTTTTCAGCCAAAAAAACAAAGAAAAGAAAACCCAATTTTGTCCGATCAGAAGATAAAAACACTATAAAAGACAAATTTCTCGATAGCGGAGCCAGATCAAAAGAAGGCAGACGACCCCACAGACTAGAACCCCAACTCTGAGAGAGAGAGAGAGAGAGAGAGAGAGAGAAACGAAACTCGAAACTACGCATTACCCACATTGACTTTCCTCATTTCCGCTTTGAAGGAGTCGACTAAGCCGTAAATCACCGAACACCCCTCTCCTCTCCGCACTCGTAACAATCTGATTGACCGCGTGCGCGTCAGTCTAACAATCCCACCACTATTAAGCACATGACATTTTTCTACCTTTTAATTCCATATCAACACGTTTATACAAACCCAGTTATTTGAACTTATTGTTTCCAATACAATTGTTAAAACTTTTACGTGCCTTCAGGTTCTTTGTTTTTGCAACTGTGTTTTTGTTCTTTACTTGAAACCATACGCTGATATAACAACAGTGGTTGGTGAAGAATCAAATTCTGTCAACAATATACAATTGCTTGTGCTGGTCTATTGGTCAACCATTTCAAGCAAGGCCACATCTTCCACAATCGGATATCTCCCTGACCTTGGTTTGTCTTCAAGGCTGGTGTCACCTTTCTTGAAACGTCTGAATCAGTTTTGAGTCACACGTTCGTTTACAGTTCCTGGACCTTCCTCATCATTCATTTCTTTTGCCTTGTCCTTTCACTGAGCCCTTTCTTTCCACAGGTAGAGTAAAATGGCTCTGATTTGAATTTTTCAACAATTAATTATCAAAGGTGTAAAATAAAGTATAAACAACTAATGTTTTTACGCTATATATGAAAATAAATTAGAAACAAATCAGCAATGATTGAACAAGTTATATCAAATTAATGATATAACATGGCAATATAAGTTGCTAAAAATAATCAGAGAAAATTTTTTAAATCTTCTGACTCAACCTTGTAGCTGGATATATTTCCAAACTTTTGATTCACCCAAGAAATGATTTAGGATTAAATCTCAAGTAAATGAAAAGGGACAGCAAGTTTACTAAGATTTTGTTTTGAATCTGATGTTGTAATACGCATTTCCAGAAGAAAATTTTTATTTACCTTGTAAGTAAGTTTTACTTATCTGTTTAATTTTTGTATATTCAGGCTGTTAGCAAACAGACACTTTTGGTGCGCCGGGGAAAGCATTATATTCAAATAAAACTTGATATAACAGGTTTTTCTAAGTTGCTTTTCAACTGCCGAAGCTAAACTGACCAGTTATCTAAACTAATTATTTTTTTTACTAACCTACTGTTGTTCAATAAAAAAATAAATAAATAGTATTTCTCAATAGAAGAAAGATTTTCTTGGTATTATGTGTAACAGGTCGTTAAAAAAAGTTACCGCTTTGCCAAAGGGCTTCACACTTTGAATAACCGCTATCTTACATCTAAGCAAATTTTAAATCACATGCTTAGTTCAAATGATTTTTGCGCTAACCAACAATGTAACTGGGATGATCTATGCCAGGAGAGGACTCTCGTGCCGTATTGGGTAGCGTAGTGGAATCGATAACATAGGAAGCGAGTTCGAACTGAAAGTGTTTGACAGTAATGGAACTGAAATTTTAAACCCTTTACTTAATGACATAAAAATATAAATACGCATGATATATATATATATATATACGGAGAGAGAGAGAGAGAGAGAGAGAGAGAGAGAGAGAGAGAGAGAGAGATTCTCCAGTCGATTTTGACGTAAGAGGGTCCAGCTGTTCGCTGAGAGATATGAACTGTTGAACACAGGGGATTTGTTTATAGTGGTGAAAATTTATGTAGAACCAGACACAATTCTTGGATAAACTGATAAAAGAAGAATAGTGAATTGTATACCAATATACCACAAATTCTCTTGAACAACTCTTTTCAGGTTTTGAATTCTGAATTTTTCCTGCTCCAAGACCGGTAGCCCTACCAAAGTGAGAGAGCTTAATTCTATCCATCTCTCTCTCTCTCTATATATATATATATATATATAATTCACTTCCTTGTTGTCATTATAAATTTTGGTTGGTTATTATTTAAAGATATATCTTTCGCAATTATCAAATCAAGTGATTCATAATAATTTCGTTTTTTTTAAGTTGTTGTAGGCGACCATAGTCGAGGGTGACCCGAAGGCTCCCTTTTCGATAGCTAGGAGAGGGCGTTACTTCTTTCCCAGAATTCCTCCACTTTACCCTTGATCCGTACCTTATAATGGTGGCATCAAGAGGTGAAGGTGCCCGTGGTGTAATGGTTATCGTCGTTGGAAATGGACACGGCGACACGAGTTCAAATCCTGGCTAGGACTAATACTCTTGGGAAAGGTATGAATCCAATTATTCTCCCTCCAGCTATGGGTAAATAGTAGGACAGACTAGGTTCTTCAGCCTTGGTGAGGCAACTGGTCTAGGAGAAGGAAAACTCTGAATTCAAATCTGTTAAACTCCGCTTAAAAATCGACCTTGTGTCATATCCTGCCCGAGCGGAGAGGTTGGTAAATATGATAATGGCGGCATAAAGTACCATTTTTAGAGTCTTTGGTATGACTCGGCCTGGGATTGAACCCCGGTCACTCGGGCCATTGCGAACACTCTAACCATTATGCTAATGTCCGGTTTTTTTAAAGCTAGTTTTAACTTCCAATGTTTTAAACGCAACCTAAAATTACTTGAAAAAAGCAGCCTTCATCGGTCATTCTTACTTCAGGAGTGAAAAAGTGATTTAATCTATAACCTGACGTCCCTAAAATGGACGAACTGAAAGTGCATATTTGAAATGTAATGTGGTGAGTTTAAGAACAAAAACACTACAGAAACAGTTCAGAAAATTTGTAATGTTTATCGCCAAGGTGTCTTTACTAATCGCCAAGACCGAAACTGGTTTTCAAAGTTTCATTCTTGGAATACGTCAATAAGATAAACCAAAACCAGAACGCTCATCAGACCTTAATCAAGGTGATTTAAGAGAATTTGTGGAATGCAATCCGCGCAAAAGTACTTAAAAATTACCACTTGACACAAACACATCCCAATCCACAATCTGCCACCCCTTAAAAAAGACTGGAAAGTAAGCATGAAAATCTTAGAAAACACCCAGCATTCGTCAACTGAAGAAATGTTTTACTTCTCTCATAATAACACAAAGCAACACTCAGTAAAAATCACGCTAAAAATATATTGGATTTAGACTGGTCTGTTTCATCCCATTCACCAAATTCACCCAACCTTGTAACAAGTGATTTCCATATTTTTCTTTCTCTACAAAATGCTCTGAATGACAAAAAATCTTCTCAAGAAAATCTGGTGAAAACTTTTGTGGAAAACTTGAGAGGAATTAAAAAGCTATCCGGAGGCCACTGAAAATAATAAATTATTAATTGAAAATAATTTCTTGTTTATTTATTCATTAAATTATATTTGACTAAAACGAAAATTATTTATGACTCAAGCCAATATATATATATATATGTGTGTGTGTGTGTGTGTGTGTGTGTGTCCTGAAAAATATACTGGGGTAAGCAAATAATACTGCTATAATCTTGCCGGCAAAATTAAAGATAATTAACTCAAATAAAAGATTCAATTAAATATATCATATGACCTCCGAAATGTCAGCTGAATTTTTCAAGTGGTTGGTGTTTAAAATTACAGACCTAACTTTCAAAACTATTTTTTGACAAATTTGAAAAAGTTTATTTACTATATGAATTATAATAATTTCTATTTGCATTCTTAAATTATTCGTGTTAATTTCATCTTTCAAGAATTATGATAATAAGCAATGAATTTAACTAAAACAGAATAAAATAGATCTATAACATAGTTACTGCGAGCAAAATAAGGCGATGCGTATTGCCCCATTTTCTTTGACGCCATTTTCTTTTTCACCAAATCAGCAGGAACTGAGGTTACGCATATTTCTCACATTAGTATTTCCCTCTCCCCCCGCAAAAAATAATATATATCATATATACTCGTGTATCAT
This sequence comes from Sepioteuthis lessoniana, assembly GCA_963585895.1. Lineage (NCBI taxonomy): Eukaryota > Metazoa > Mollusca > Cephalopoda > Myopsida > Loliginidae > Sepioteuthis > Sepioteuthis lessoniana. Next base: position 81,311 of record CAUZXS010005406.1, on the reverse strand, counting down.
GACCTAAATTTTAGCTTATATTCGAGGGCCGCACCATACGCGAGATACAAAATTTAGGTAACCCGGTCGACTAGAACTTTATGATACGCCGACTGCGCCTCTACAAAGAGGTAAGTCTTCTCCCACAACGAGTCTCCTGGTAATGACACTAAATTGCATCTGATGGTGAGCCTCCAGTCCTTGAGCTTTAGGCAATGTAAAGTATCCCTTCATTGCCTTTACTTCCTGGTCAACTCTGACCCGGAGAGGTAGTACCTGTTATGGTTCCATCTATGGGTCAAATAGAAATATTCAATCATTTTCTATATTTGAAACCATTTAACTACGTGCAAACGAATAAGATCCTGCTCATTTTTAAATAATTTTGCCTGCAAACAATTTGTTTACAAATCACACACACACACACACACACACACACACATATATTTATATATATATATATATACAGGATTTGGGATTAGATTAGCAACAAGAGATGATATACTATAAAACACCACAAACCAATCAACCAAACTTTGAGTAAGTAATTAGTTGACCAAGGCAAAGTGTAAGCCTAGGCCAACTAGTATGCCTACAATTTCCCGCGGCTTTCCCTGACTTCTACCTTTTAGATCTACTGTAAATCTAACAAGCTGACAACTGTAAGCCAACTTTCAAATGTTTCAAAAAGTCGTTTCTAATTAGTATGATAATTACGAAGTTTTGTAATTAGGATCATCATCATCGTCAACATCAAGTTATACTGGCAGCACAGAGTTCCTTGGCTTTGTTTAACCATCAATCCCAATCATCCATCGCTATCGGCGGGTCATTTAGGCCGAGACTTGCTCGTCGATGTGTAGGAGTCCATAAGAGAACATCGCGAATGAGTTCGTCTTTGCTTCTCTAGCGGTGCCCCGCATGTCTTGTCCGTCTTATTTGAATGGTTTGTGAAATGGGAGGCAAGTGACCGTACAGCTGCTGTTTTGTGGTGTGTTGCTACTGGGATTTATTCAAGACGGCACGCAGCATTCTTGTGTAGTTCCCATCAAGATTTTTCTCTCCGCATTTTGTTAGCATCTTGGTGGTGCATCCATGTAGTAGTGTAGACCCAACTACAATTTGAAAGAAATTCACTTTTACTTTATCAGTTCGGTTCGGGTGGTTGGGTTTTATGGCATATCAACCTTTTTAGGGTATTTAATGCCAAGTTCATTTTTATACAAATAATCAGTTCTATTTCAAACAAATCAATACACAGTTTAATTGTCAAAACCATTTCTAATTCAAGGTATTCAGTTTAGTCAAACAATTATAATTCAAATAATTTAGTTTAGCATAAGCATAGTTTTGGTTTACACACAATTAAACGTCAAAACAGTTCTATTTCGATCAATTCAATTTAGCTTAAGCACAGTTTCAATATCAAAAACAGTTCTATTGCAAGTAATTCAGTTTAGCATAAATATTCAGTTTTGTTCTATTTGACCCATAGATAAGATTTCCATATGATCGATAACCTGTCAATAGCATTTTACGCCTTTACAAGGCATATGTTGACATCCCTTTCAGTAGATGAGATGTTACTGTCAAGGTATGTGAACTGGTCCACTACTCTTTTGTGTTTTTGCAAATCATCATTTGGGCGGTAAAAGTTTCTTTGGGAAGACCATTTGCCAGACTTTTGGGCAAATACCCTTGGGAAAGGTATGAACCCCCTTATCCTCCCAGTTATGGGTTGAATAGTACTACTGCTGTTCTTCTATGAGAATGGCTTTGGCATTAATAACCTACAAAGGATGATATGCCATTAAACAAAGAAACCAAACTAAACCAAACCATTCGCAAGTAGTTTTTGTTTCATGTTTCCTATGTGAATGAAATCGAATGCTTTGAAGAAATCTATGAACAGTCGTGTTAACTCAAGATTCTTTGTTCATACTCGTTCGAATTGAGATGGATTGACAGAATCGGTGAGTTTGTAGAGCAATTTCTTCGAAAGCTGTTCTGGTTTTTCCTAAAAATTTTCTCGATTTCGGGTTGGATACGATTGAGAAGCTGCGTATTATAAATTTTTGCAGCTCTATCAGTTAGAATTCTGCCCTGGTAGTTCTAAGTGATTCCGAGGTCATCTTTTGAGGGGAAGAGAAGGATGAAACCTTTCGTCCATTTCTTTATTGTGTTTTGTTTGTAGATTGCCGTAAGTGTGTCGTCAAATTTTCTTGCCTTTTAAACTTTCAGGGGTATTTCATCAAGCTTTTCTATTCAATTTTTTTTAAATACTTCCTCAAGTTCCTCCTCTGTAAACTGTCTTACTTTAACGTCAAAGTGGCCATTTATGATTTTTTGGATAAGTTTATCTGTGATTTCAGGAGGGTTTCCGAGCAGGTTCATGGAATGTTCTTTCCACTTCAGAAGTCTTTCTTCTTGGCAGGCAGCTTTTTAATTTACTCTTGATGTGTTCTTCCTTCCATTTACTGTCTGCCATGTCATTCGTGATTATGTATCTTCTACTAAATTTCAAATTTTATCTATTTGGCTTTGGCTGTATTCTGATTGCTCTTTTGGTCAGATCTTTCTGGGTTTTCTTTAGTTTCTGCTCGTTGGCATATGCTGAGTTTCTTTTATTGAGTAAGAATTTTTAAAAACTTTATCTCATTTTTTCCAAACTTACTAGTGACTCTCAGGGAACCCAACATTTGGCTCTTGGTTTGACTCGTATGCACTCAGCTGCTACTTTCATGTGGGCAGAGACAAAATTTTCATATTTGTCATTCGGAGTGTATCTTTCAGATATCTCTGGAAGATTACTGAATTTGTTTCTTACAGTTACCGCTTATTTATTGCTTATATATCTGTTGTGGTCTTCAGATAAGACCGGTAGAAGAACAACTCAAACAAGGGGTGATAGGTAAACGTTATGGTATTAGTAGAAAAAGGAAGTCATATAAAGGAAGTACTAGCCGTGCTCGGCTTGCAGTCCATCTGTCTCATTAGGATCGAGAAGTTGTCTCCCTCGAGCGAGCTAAGCTCGGAGAATATGTTTAGGTTGAACGAGTCCATCTTTAGGGTATGGTAGGATATGTCCCTATAACAGTATCTATTGGGAAGTGAGGACTAATCCAAATGTGTGATTTTGTTTGTTTCTCCTTTCTGCGTAGACTCAGGAGTATCTTTGCTGAGAGGATTCTGTAATCGGAAGATACTCCTTCAAAAGAAGAGTATGCTTAACAGTTTAGAGTACTATTTATCCATTTTTTGAATATGAGTATATAATCTTGCTGTGCTTTAGCGTTATTGACCGGCAAATTGGTTAAGTAGGTAGAGTGTTTGCCAATGGCCCGGGAGACCTAGGTTCAGTCCTAGGTCGAGTCATGCCAAAGACTCAAAAAATGGTACTTGAAACCTCCTTGCTTAACACTCAGCATTATAAGGTACGAATCAAGGGTAAAGTGGAACAATCCAGGGAAAGGAGTAGCGCCCTCCCCTACACCTCGGTGTTGTAGCTATTGAAAAAGAAGCCTTCGAGTCGCCCTTGACTATGGTCACCAACAACTATATGTCCATAGCTGTCCCTCCCTTTTTTTGGAATTTAGTGTCTAGGCATGAAAGACTGTTCTCAAGTGCAAAATCTGTTAGATACTCACCATTTCTTTTTGGTTAGTTGTGACAGCCAAATTTATTATTTTCATCTTTATCTATTAGTACATTCACGTCACCACCGATAATTAGAACGTTATGTTTAGGAATGTGTCCAGTAAGGGAAGATAGCTCGTCATGGAAGGTGGTGATATCTGTTTCATTGCTGGCATTAGTGGGACTGAGGCAATAGATAATGGTTGTGCTGGGGTTGCCATTAAATGTAGCACACATTATTCTCGGTTGAGTTTTCTCTATGCAATTTAGTGATTTTAAGGCAAGAGAACTAAGAAGCATTCCTATACCTTCAATGGCGGCATTGAAGGAGATTTTCCTCGCAGACACCGAGACAAATTTCTACTCATTTACAGGTATCATGGTATTATTACCATAATTGGTTGAATGCTGCTACTTAGCTAACCTTATCTTATCAGGCCAGTAGAATCAGTGAAAAAGTAAAAAAAAAATTTGCAACAAAATTTTTCTTTTTTCTTACCATTAATTTCCATATGATTTTTATTTAAACATTTTAAAAGCTTACATAAATTAAATAATGGTATATATATATATATATATATATATATATATATATATATATATATATATATATATATATAAAGACGTTTGTTGTGGGTTAACCCCCCCCAAAAAAAGAGGGAAAGAGCTACCAGAAAATTTAAAACCACACAACCCCCCACACAAAAAATCCCCAAGACACACACCCACACACACGAGAAATAACTGTTAGTGAAACCCAAAACCACTCCACCGCTCTCTCACACACACACACACACAACGATAAACATATCAAATATCAAAGAGGGGTAAAGCAGACAAAAGTAAACACACTCTAAGAAAAAGGGAGGATAACATGTATATAAAACCCTTCCGGATCAACTGAAAATCATTTAAACTGCAAATAAGAGTGAGTTCAAGTCTCATTGAGTACCCCATTAACAAGGCCTTGCGCCATATATGTTCTCTGACGAAAGCAACAAGTTGGAAACATACACATATATAACACATATGTAAGAACAAAATAAATAAATTCTAAAAAAATACAAATCTCTAAGTGGACCTACCTATTTTTTAAATATATATATAATTAAAAATATAAATATAAAAGATATAAATATAGATAATGAAAAAGAATCCGACAATATGTAGAAAAATTGATAGAGAAGTCGAAAGTGATGAATTTATTAAGCAGGAAAGCCAACACTATAACGTTTCGGTATTAATATACCATCATCAGGACTATGCTGTTTATTATTTTTTCTACTAATTTATATATTTGCATTCGCACAGATATCTACATATGTAAGTAGGAAAAAAAGTAATAAAAAGACACCGAATTCTTATAAATCCGTCTTCATCTATTTTCCCCCGGACGCCCTGAGAGTATAACACTGGTACTTCAACTAGTATATATAAACGTGGCGGTTCTATCAATCAACATTTAGGCAACCCCTTCGCACGAGCAGGATAAAACACAAGGCCAATTTTTAAGCAGTTTTCAATAGGTTTGAATTTAGAGTTTTTCTTCTCCAAGACTGTTTGTCATACCAAGGTTAAAGAGCATAGTATAACCATTGCTGAAGGGAAAATAAGATTTCCACCCTTCTTAAGGGTATTAACGCTCTGTGAAAATGCAAACAGACTAGTCCAGGATTTGAACTCGAGTCGCCCGATTCATTTCCTGCGAATGTAACCATTACACTATGAGCGGTAATGTTATGGAAGTAATATTTTAGTTCCATTCATTCTTTTTTTTTTCTGTTCAAGACTAAGCTATAGTGTATCAGTCGGAAATGCCTTCTACTTATTTCAGTTTCAGAAAATCAATGGGTGGTGATAATGGTAAGAAAAGATATGTTATATGAAGGGTACTAATTTTTTTTTTTAACGGGAAACTGACCATCAAAGATGCTGCTATCTGAAGGTGCCACTTGTGTGATTCGAATGTAGGTTTCTTCCTCTGGGGATTCACTGATTTCTGGACGACGTAAGATCTCTGCTCGGCCAAGTAGATATTTTTCTGTCAATGTTTCACAATCCTCTCTCGTTTGAACCTGAATAAAAAAAATTAAAAACGATAGAGGTGGGTAAAAATGAGCAAAGAAGGAAAGAGAAAAGAAAGAAGTAAAATAAGTAGATCAAATGGAAAGAAAGAGAGAACGAATGAAAGAAGGAAAAAAATAATGAATAAATGAATGAATAAAAGAAGGCGAGAAAGAGAAAGAAAGAAAGAACAAAAGAAGGAAAGAAAGAAAGATTTAACGATTGAATATTGAAAAGAAAGAAAGAAAGAAAGAACAAAAATAGAAAGAAAGAAATTGAATTAATGAATATATGAATGAACAAAAAATGAATGAAAAAAATGAAATAAAGAATGAACAAAAGAAATAATTATGAATGAATTACTGAAAGACCAAAAGAAAGAAAGACCGAACGAAAGAAAAAAGTCGAACAAAAGAAAGAAAAAAGGACGAAAGAAAGAAGGAATTGATGAAGAAAAACGAAAGACAGAATTACTGAAAGAAAGAAAGAAAAAAAAAAGAAAAAGAAAGAAAGAAAGAAAAAAGACGGAAAGAAAGAAAGAACGAATGAACAAAAGAAAAAAACCAAAGAAATAGAAAAACAAAAAACAAAAGAAAAAATGAATTTAATATTTGCCTTACGTTTGTAACCAAAAATAATACGCAATTGGTCCGCTCATATTTTTAGATTGCTTTATATACATATTTTTAGTTTCAGAGTTTCAATGCTTAAATATTTAGTCATAAATAATATCTAACAATATTCGTTTTGATTATATAATGTTCCACGAAACATAAATTCTTGGCATCTTTGGTTTAGAAGACAATTAACTCCTTAAAAAATGTTTTTCATGAGCAGAAAAACCGCGATATGGTGGGGAAAGATGGTAACCCTATGAATAACTGTTGCTGAGAGGCAGGTTGATTAACCCCACTGAGTCAACTGGGCAAGTGGATCTAACTTAAAACTCCTAATGAACCCAGGAACATCATTAACAATGATCATTATACCTAACATCGAGAATACTATATACTGAATAGAATTCTGACACGCATGAAGATCGATGAAGTGAATCTCCGTTTCGTGAATAGTTTTATTTCATATATAAGTAAAAGTAAAAGTAGACTTGAAGGTCGTAGTCGAGGACGACCCGAAGCGATGGGGATATTATTATCATTATTATTATTATTATTATTATTATTGGGTTTTTGGTTTAAGGTTTAAGTTAGTTTTGTTGGTATTACTTTGGTTGCGTTGGTATTACGTTGGTTGCGTTGGTATTTCGTTGGTAGCGTTGGTAATTCGTTGGTAGTGTTGGTATTTCGTTGGTTGTTACCCCCTCGCTAAATGTTGATGGAAAATAAAGGTGGTGGGGAAGAACGAAGACGTCGCTAGGTTTTTGTATCAAGGTTTTAATGGCAGCATGAAGTAAAGGGGTTTACACTGGTATGCTGCGAGGTCTCGAAGGAAGGAAAGAAGGTAGGAAGTTCTTAGAGTGTATCATCTAATTTGTTTTTAACTAGGATCCCTTGGTCGAGAAGAATAGACACAAGGGGTCCATAAACTAGATGGCTCTCCTCATAGTGTATGATGCAGCTACTGCTATTCAGGAGCAGACGAATAGACGTCCGTTCCCATTGAGGATTTCAGAGGGAGAGCGAGTTTCGCGGGCTTTCTTCAATTTTTGGTGCTGCTAGGAAATATGGTTCGGGCTGAATAGGACAGGTCATCCTGATTGGGGGAAAATGTTCGGCGACTCTAACGGTCAAATTAAATTACATGCCAGACAAAAATACAAGTTTCTTTCTGTTACAGGCTCTCTTTTCATTAGCTAGTACACCGAGGTAAAGAGGGGAGGAGGGCATGCTCCTTTCCCTGGATAGTTCCACTTTACCCTTAATCCGTACTTTATAATGCTGAGTGTTAATCAAGGTAGCATCAAATACCACCGGGGATTGAATTCTGGTCTCCCGGGTCATTGGCGAACACTCTACCTAATAGGCTAATGGGTCGGTTTCATATATATCTTAAAATATTCTATTATTGTAATGTTCTGATATTACAATAATAAGATATTTTCAGATTTCATTTACACTTCGGCTCAGAGTGAACCTGGGAGTAATGGCAAATGAAGAGGTACTACACATTTCTTAAAACTCCAGGACCGAAGCCTCACCATCAGATTGTTTAGTTTCATATATTTGTTCTGCGATATTATGTATAGAGCAATATAACCATTTTTTGTAAACGTTTTAGATACTAATATTTCAGATTTTATCTTGCAATGAAGTTACCAATTTTAATTATATATATATATATAAAGATCGTTCAGAAAGTTCTTGGTACTTATCTTTCTATTCGCTTTCTTTTATTTTCACTCTGTGGTGTGCCAGGACGTCTAAGCCTACAATTCGGTATCTTCTTATTTGTTGTTGTAGTTGTTGGATATTCGTCTGGCCGAGATTAAATGATCCGTTTGTATCTCAGAATCCCAGAGAATTTTGTGAGTCTCATTCTCCAGGACGGATTCCGGATTGTGCATATACCACTTGTTCGTAAGGTAAAATTTAATTTTTTTCCCCAATTCCAAGTGGATCACCTTACCCACCCAGTTCTGTCTTGTCTTATACTCTCTATTATCATTTAGTCCTTGAGAGTTTTTCACATCAGCGTTAGCTAATGGTCTTTCACTGAAGTTTGAATGAGAGCAAGTCTCCAGGACTTTTCTGAGTATCCTGGCCGATCTCAATAACGCAGTAGTTTGGATGGTTTCAACCGTCGTCTTATTTCCAACCCCTCCAGCCCCTTTAATCATATTTTGGCGACTGTACCAAGAGCATAAATCACAATTGGTATAATCGTCACTTTCATGTTCCATAGTTTTTTCAGTTCTCTAGCAAGGTCCAGGTACTTATCTTTCTTTTCATTTTCTTTCAGTTTTGCTCAGTGATCAGCCGGGACAGCAAAGTCCACAATTATGCAAGTTCTCTTTTTTTCGTTGTTGATTGTTATAAGGTCTGGTCTTCTGGCCGAGATTAGGTGATCTGTTTGTATGTTAAAATCCCATAGGAGTGTATGTGTCTCATTCTCCAGCACAGACGCTGGATTGTGCATATACCATTTGTTCGTATGCTCAAATCTAAATTTCTTTATTATTATTAATATTGATTTAAAATGAGTTTCCTAACCTACAAAAGAATGTATAAAACTCTGAATTGTAATGTATAGATTTCTTAAACTCTGATATATTCCCTTGCCCTTCCATTGTAAATGACAAGACGTTCCCAATTTGTAATGAAAACATACGATCAAAGCCGAGTAAACATTTTTTTTCTAGAAGGACAGACATTTTAGAAAAAGCTTTTTGTGTGCTGACCAATCGAGGGCGGCGAAAAAATTCATTTCATTTCACTCGCTTAATTTTAAATGAAGAAAAAAAAAGTATGTAAAAAATATATAAAAAAAGGATATATATATATATATATATATATATATATATATATATATATATATATATATATATATAAACAGACGCTGCTGCTGCTGCTGTTCCCAACATAATACCTTATAATTCCCTTAGCCAACGTGGTACGCTTGTCGACCGAGCGATCTGATACTAAGTCTAACGTAAAGTTGGACGGGTTTCGATCCCAGCTTCAAGCGTCCTACGTGTCTAGCCACACTGAAGAGTTCTGATAGAACGAAACAGTCTGTCTGTGGATGACTATATATATATATATATATATATATCGACTTTAATTTTAAAAGATGATCTTAAGAAATATCAGCCCATTGGCATGATGGTTAGAGTGTTCGTCAATGGTCTGGGAGACCGCGGTTCAATCCTAGGTCGAGTCACACCCAAGACTCAAAAAATGATACTTGATGCCTCCTTGCTTAACACAGCATTCTAAGATACGGATCAAAGGTAAGTGGAGAAATCTAGGGAGAGGAGTAGCGCTTTCTCCTACACTTCGGTGCGGTAGCTATTGAAAATGGAACCTTCGGGTCGCCTTCAACTACGGTCAGCCAACTTATATGTGTATATATTTTTTCAGGTTTTCTTTCTCTTAGACCGGTCGCCCTTCCAAAACAAGAAAGCCTAATCTATCTTATTTTACCCATATATATATATATATATATATAGGACCTTGACTAGAATTAGTCTACCCCATTCTTTCATTTGCAGATTTCATACAACGACTGTACAATATCATTAATGTATTACATTTTGTACCTTCAGAAATGTGTTTAAATATCTCATTGGTTATTGTTTTAAAGCCAATAAAATCAATAGAAATATGCAAATTAGATACCTGTTCGAAATAGTGAGGTTTGTCTCCCATCGACAGTCTCCTGTTTGGACTGGCTTCCTCATTAAACATTGTTTTTATCACTTGAAATCTGTCACACTGGTTAACACTCAGCGTTTCTTCGGTGTGAAAACTGCTGAAGGGTCAGTCATTTTGCAATGCGGCTTGATCGTCTTTTGATTTCGAGGAAAAAAAAGGGTTGAATTCAATTGGGAAAAAGAATTGCCTCTTCCCCAACGCTGCGGCTCTTTCTCCATCAAGATTCACGGTTTTGTTTTCGTGACCATCGGGTTGAGTTTGAAAGCCTTTTCCAGATTGGCAATGGAGTCTGTACTGATCTAAGCCACCAGCACGTGTCCATCGCTATTAACAAGGATATCAATACTTTTCCCAGTTGGTCGTTTTGTCCGCTGTAGAAAAAAAAATAATTGAAGTGTGAATAAGAAGTGGCAGCGAGCAATGACAAAGTCTTCTCAAAGTAAGTGTTAGAAAGAATTAATATGACAAGATATCCATGGCTATCGTGATGATCACAGTGATATTACTGATAATAACGATAGTGATGATGATAATTATTAAGATATCTATAGCGATAGTGATGATGTTAGTGATATTAATGATGACTATAGTGATGATGTCAAGATGTCTATAGCCCTAGTGATGAAGATAAAAATGATTATGTTTATGTCCATAGTGATGATGCTATTGAAAATAATGAAGATGATGATTGTGATGATGACAAGATGTCTATGTCTATAGTGATGATGTTTATGATGATAATGAAGAGGATGATTGTGATGATGACAAGATGTCTATGTCTATAGTGATGATGTTTATGATGATAATGAAGATGATGATTGTGATGATGACAAGATGTCTATCTCTATTAGGGTAGGTTGATTTTTCACTTTTTTTTAAATATCAAAAAGAATAATGCACTGAAAGTTGTGTATATACCTATTAAATACTCATACCAAAAATTAGATCTGAATCTTCAACGGTTTTTTGCTAATTTGGCATGAAAGATTTTGAATAAACACGTACTGAAAAGTCCTCGATTTTGCCAGACCTGGCCTAAATATTGATGTAAAAACCAAACAATTTCAGTATTTAAATTAGGAAATATTATTTTATTTTATGGAAATATAATAGATAAATTATAACAAAACTTCAAATTGAAAATTGAACGCCTACCCCACCGTGCTTTACCTGTGTCGAATCTAAAATACTATTATTCAAGCTGTAATATTCGAATATATTGAAAAAAAACTTTTTCCTGATATGAATTGAAATACAACAAATAAGCAAATATGGAAAAACAAATAATTGTTTAATATTTTTTAATATATGGAATAAAATAGTTCCATATATGAGCCCTTAGATGAAAACGCTAGTTTCAATTGTTGGCACAAAACTTTTGCAAGTATGTGCTTGTGCCTTGCTTCAAAGCCATACACGGATTGAGAAGCCTCCGTTACTAACTTAACTGACCGTTCCACACCTTGGGAATGTGAAGGGAAATCTGGCAAGTTAATCTTTTCACCAGTTAACAATGAATTCTGTAATTCATCGTCAGAAAAGTCTAGTGTGAGTGGTGGCTCACAGACTCCATTTACTGACAAATCAATTAAATCAGTCCAGTGCACAGCTTTAAAGTTGATCATTGGGATCTTTTAAAATCTTTTCTTGACTGGCTTCCCTCTTCTGAAAGAATATAAAAAATAATTTGAGTTTAATTTTTAAATGCAATTTGTTCTGCTTTAATAATATTTGGTGAAATCAGATGTAATCTTTAAAATGTTTCAATAAATTGGCACAAGTACTTCAACCAGTTTTGTATGAATAAATATAAACGTACCTAATGGCCAAAATTCTTTTTATACCCTCTTCTCTCACTTCAGGTTCATCAAATTTCACCATTGAAAATAAAACATTCTCCAGAAGTAATGGCAAGGCATTATACTGGAGGTTTTTTAATGTAATCCTTTGAACCTCAATTGGTTTCTTTCGTATCCTGTCAATCATATTGTAAATATAAATTTGCTGGTGATGGAACTTGTTACTTTTTTTATATCAAACCAACAAATAGCATAAACATTCACAATAAAATTTATCAAACTATATAGTTTGGTTGAAAGATTCTGTGGATATGCCCCACGAGTCCATAGGCACATGAGCCTGATGGCCAAAGTTAACGACCTTGCCTGGTTTAATGGACCAATTTTCCACGAGGCAAATCTAGGGTCCACCTTACCTCTAGAAATACCAACTGTATATTCATAGAGTAGACTTTGGTCACTACTAAGGCTATCCATATCTTTCATTCCAAAATGAAACTCCAGGGGATTCTCAACAGCTGAAAAAGATTTTTGGGGTAAATTATGGCAATCATTTGCACATAATTTACCCAATGGACCATTGAATGTAATGTGGCTTTTTGTGGTGCCATCTAAATGTTTGAATAGAGCTCTAAATGGAAGTTCATTTTGATGTAAGGAGCAACCAATTGTGTGAAGATTTCTTTTAATTTTTTTTCTAAAAGTGTAACAAGTCCACCTTCACAGCCTGTAGTTGCATTCGTGTTGTCAACAAGGACAGCCTTAATAGTGTACTAGTCGCACCAATATCAGGAAGAACCCTGTGAGTCAAATATATACTCTCATTTGGTGTCTCCTTTGTGATTGTCAAGTGGCATTAGGTCCTTTGCCGTTTTTCAGAATTTTACTTCTATTTTCCTCCACTGATTCCTTGTAGTGTAGTGTGTCTTTTTCCTCACATCAACTCCTACACAAAGAAGATTCTCCACATTTTCATTATGCTTTTCATAGGCATTTGTTTTCACTTTAGCCTTTGCTCTATTTTACATTTACCCATATAGATATTCTTTATATCTATATTAGGGATAAAAAGGCCAATAGCCATCAAATCCAAGAGCAAGGCATGGGCAAGGCTGGCTCCAAGATTAGAAAATATATCACCCCTAACTAACTCAAGAGCATACCTTGGGATTTTTGTGAGGTTATAAGGCACTTGGAGAGGACTATCTAGCTGTTTATAATACTCTGTTTCATCACTTGGAGAAGATGAGTAAGAATGGGAAGAATCACCTTGAACATATAATGTTGAAGCTATTGGTGGGGATATCTTCATACTTTTTTGTTGGCTTTTTTGTCAGAGGACAAGTGCAGATGATGTGCTTAGTCTGGCAAATTTCTTTGGTGCATTTGACATTAATATTGTCACAACTTAAAATTAGCAGGTTGCACGAACATGATGATATATCAAAAAATGTATCCAACTTTTCCTTCCAGAATTTTGTTTGGGCAGCAGGTAGATGTTTCCTGCTTATTTGCTTTGCCTTCTGAAAGCATAGAATTTTCACCTTGTTGACAACACTAATTTCCTTTAACAAAGGCAAACGAGGGTTGACAGACTTCCAAATATCTATCACGTCCTTTGCTATTAATTTAGAAATACCTAAACAAGAAAGGTGGGGATAATTGTTCATTAAAAAATAGCTGTATTGAATTATTTGTTGACAAGTTCGTGGCTCAGTTTTATCCAATGGTGATGGTAAACCTGAAAATTTAATTGCACCTTTACTTCGAGTGGAAACTCCAGTGTTTTTTCCTGCCATTTTTAAATCAAAATATCTGTAAAAAGAATATATATATATATATTGTCTGAAAATACACGAAGATGTTTTAAAAAAATTGTAAGTAAATTTCGAAATTCATTAAAAAAAAGTGATAATGTTTACTTATCAAACAACAGTACTGTACTGTTTAGTTCCAAAATTAACTCGTAAACCGACTTTTCACTTAAAAAAACAGTAAATTTTAAAATATAAATAAATTACAATAATTATAAAATGTTTAAATATTTTAATAGTATGTCTACTTTGCGAAATATATATATTTGCGTTAATTATAAGGGTAAAAACATAAACAAACCGAAGAACTCCGGAGAGATATTTACCACCAGTGAAAGCCGAAAAAATATCTAGTAAATAAAACGAGGTTTAGTAAGTCGTTATTTGTATTTTAAACTATATATTTTAATGTATTTTATTTTTGTTTTTGGTCATTTAATTAAACATAATATGAAAATGGATAATAAACTTAAAAATATCAATTATCTAATAAATTTTATTATTTAATTTTCCTTTAGTCTCAGTTTTAATTTTATGGATACAGGTTTCCAGCGTCACCGATATCACGACTAAAATCACAAAATATTATGTCTTTAAATGCGATTTCGCAAAAAAATACAAAATTTTGGAAAAAAATATTTCGTGGGGTAATTTCTGATGTTATTTTGCAACTTTCACCACATTATTTATTTTACAGTTCTAAAATCGACCTACCCTAATGTCTATAGAGATGATGTTTATGATGATAATGAAGATGATGATTGTGATGATGACAAGATGTCTATGTCTATAGTGATGATGTTTATGATGATAATGAAGATGATGATTGTGATGATGACAAGATGTCTATGTCTATAGTGATGATGTTTATGATGATAATGATGATGATTGTGATGATGGCAAGATGTCTATGTCTATAGTGATGATGTTTATAATGATAATGAAGATGATGATTGTGATGATGACAAGATGTCTATGTCTATAGTGATGAAGTTTATGATGATAATGAAGATGATGATTGTGATGATGGCAAGATGTCTATGTCTATAGTGATGATGTTTATGATGATAATGAAGATGATGATTGTGATGATGACAAGATGTCTATGTCTATAGTGATGATGTTTATAATGATAATGAAGATGATGATTGTGATGATGACAAGATGTCTATGTCTATAGTGATGATGTTTATGATGATAATGAAGATGATTGTGATGATGGCAAGATGTCTATGTCTATAGTGATGATGTTTATAATGATAATGAAGATGATGATTGTGATGATGACAAGATGTCTATGTCTATAGTGATGATGTTTATGATGATAATGAAGATGATGATTGTGATGATGACAAGATGTCTATGTCTATAGCGATGATGTTTATGATGATAATGAAGATGATGATTGTGATGATGACAAGATGTCTATGTCTATAGCGATGATGTTTATGATGATAATGAAGATGACGATTGTGATGATGACAAGATGTCTATGTCTATTGTGATGATGTTTGTGATAATAATGAAGATGACGATTATGATGATGACAAGATGTCTATGTCCATAGTGATGATATTAGTGAAAACAATGAAGATGACGATTGTGATGATGACACTGACGATTTCTCTGGTCGTAGTGATAATATATGCACTAATTTAAATAACCTCGAATTTTGCAAGTCTTTCCCTGAAAAAATCTGTTTTTAAATAAACAGATCTGCATTTACGAACATTGAATTCTTATATTGAATTGGTGCTTGATATATGTCTCATAACCTTTATTTAGCGCCCATCTCCTTTCCAATAAACTTTTTCAGGTCTTTGAATCGACATGCCGAGCAATTTTTTATAACTTCTCTCGGGTCAATGAAAGGGGTTACTTGGCAGTATCTATCTCCTCTCCAAGTCATATGTGGCATATTGTACTGGGTTACATGGTACCAGTAGCAAGGAACCATTCTTGATCTTAGAGAAGTTACCCTCCCATGTCAACACGTTTATAGGCTGTTTGAATTTAGCGTTTTCCTTCTTGACTGGTTACTGGCCATAGGCCAAAGCACCCAGTCTTCTCTTATTCACCCCTAATTTATCATATCATATTTATCAACCCCTCCGCTCGGGCAGGATATGACACGAGGTCAATTTTTAAGCGGAGTTTAACAGGTTTCAATACAGAGTTTTCCTTCTCCTAGACCAGTTGCCTCACCAAGGCTGAAGAATTCAGTCTGCCCTACTATTTACCCATAGCTGGAGGGAGAATAATTGGATTCATACCTTTCCCAAGGGTATTAGTGCTATGTGAAATGCAATCAGTCTCGTCCAGGATTTGAACTCGTGTCGCCGTGTCCATTTCCTACGACGATAACCATTGCACCACGGGCACCTCAATTTATGGGAGAAGAGATAGACTAATGCGTCTCCTAAGAGCATTAATACAAAGTAAAAATCCCACTGCCGCATCGAAGATTAGAACTCGGGTCGCCATGCGTACTTTATGATGGAATACCAATTCAAAATTGTCACAATTACTCCAAAGTCCCGGTAAGTTCTTTGACCCTCTAATTTGCATACGTGTATTCAACTATCTACACCATAACTTGTTTGTGGTTTTAAAATAGTGGGATAGAGACTGATATCATCACCTCCACCCATCACAATTCCACAAAAAATAACCGAACCGGTATGAATTATCAATTGGGGTTGAAGTTTTCGAATTAGAGGCGGCAATTCCTTGAAGAATTCACTAATCAAAGGATTGGTTCCTGGTTATTGAATTTCTAAAGAAATTTGATTAAATTTGAAAAGGAACGGAATCTGCTGAGATTGATACCGGATAATATTGATATCAATTCTCGTCAGCTGAGAAGGTGATCCCATTTTGCTTGCTGACTATTCAAACTCTTCGATAATCGAATTCATTGAATTGGGTGAATTGGTTTCTCGTTTTAATTCGTAAAGAAAAGAAATTCAACCTATACGAAATGGTTTACAGTTCCTCTGAAATTTTGGGCGTGCTTTGTGAGGAACTGAGTATTAATGTGGTGAGGGCACCTCTGGTGGTGTAACGGGTAGCAAGCTGGACTTGCAAACCTACACGAGTGAGTTCGAGTCTCACTGGGCGCCCCATTCATTCGGCCTTGTGCCACATCGAAGCAAAGAGCTTTGTAAATTACTGAGTATAAATGTGGTGAAAAACTTTGGAAAGGAGAAAATTTTCACCTTTTCGTTTTTCTTCTTTTTTTTCTTTTTTAAATGAAATAAGAATCACAACAACAAAGCAACAAATTCTTTTTCTTCGTTTACAAAAATAAATCAATAGATAAATAAAATGAAATAAAATTTGATTTGGGATCGTAATTTTCGAATTGATCTTTATTTAAAAGAATAGATAAATAAAAAGAATGTTTATAAAGCATGGAAGAAAAATTTAAGGAGGCGCTCTTAGCGTAACGGTTATCACCTTTAGAAATAGAATCGGTTACTCGAGACTGTCAGCATTTTGCGTTTCACTGCAACCTAATACTCTTAGGAAAAATATAAATTCATCTATTCCCACAAAGTTATCGGTTAAATAGTATCACTAATTTCCTTTTACAAGGATAGTTTTGGCATTAAATAATGTTATATTTTGACCTTCGACCTGGCCCAAAAATACTATTCCAAGGTAATACACCGGAAGGAAGTGACACATTCCAACGGCCAGTAATCGGAAGAGATCGTGTGGGCCGATTAAGGCTTATGATATGGGACAAGGTGAAGGTCCCATTGTGTCACTACAGTCATGCACCGGAAGAGAGTAACCTCTGAACTGCATGACAGTTATTTTCGCTTGATGACGATTAAACATCCGATTCAAAGATCCAGTAGGCGATCGTGTGGGCGTTGAGTTATTATTTAACTCAGTTGAGTTTGGGTCCCAGAGCAGTTGCCAGCAGAATTCCAGACAGTAGAGACCAGATGTGGTAGGGAAGGCCACACCCGACCGAGGGGGCCCTCGGAAAAGCCCCGATGGAGTGGACCCCAAGACCTCTGGTTGAGCATCTAAGAGAACAAGAAAGACACAACGTGACGGTCATAACAGTGGGGTCAAAATATGGAGTTTATGTTCGGTCTCCAGCACCCTCTCACATGCAAACCCTTGAACAACCCTTTCGAACCCTTGCAATAAAGTGAGAGGTGAATATATTTGTAAAGAAGTCTTCTTGTGTCTTCCTTCCTGCATCTTAATTATCACTGCGTCGTAATTATTGTGTCGTTATGATATGGCACATGACTATACAACAATAACCCATGAAGGTTGATACATCATTAAACAAAGAAACCAAACCAAAATGTGCAAAAAGATGCTTGATCCTTGAGGCATTCCCTTATTGGGGCGCCTCGGGTGCCGAGCAATAAACATAGCCCTGCCGAGACAGGTATTGCTTGGGAGGGAGGGAAGTCCCCCTGGAACCAAGCGAGTCAGACACTCACTTCCACCACCAACCTGGTACACGCCCGTGAGGATGGCATACAGCGTACGGTGAGTGCTACGTGAAATGAAAATAGCTTCGTCCGGGATTGGAACCCGGATCACCATATTCATTTCCTCCGACAGTGACCATAACACCACGAGCGCCTTCAAATTCAAATTCCCATTTGCTAGGCACCTAGTGAGGATCGAACTCATTTCAGTAGCACTGGTCAACGAAAATAACTCCGTAACCATCGCTCTCTGCTAATCCTTAAATTTAGGGCACCTGAGTTCCTTTCAGTAGCAGTGGTCTTCATAAATCTGGGGCACCTAGTAAGGATCGAATTCTCTTCAGCCGAAATAGTCTACGAGATTGACTGGCTGACAAGTGATTCAGAACATCGCACCAACGTGTTTATTTGTATTATCGTCAAGTGTTTACGAAAATCAGAGGGGCTCAAGTTACACGAAATAAAATTATGACCATCCCAAGAATTGTAAATTGATACCACCCAGTAAGTATTTAAAACTCTTTTGGAAGAATATATCACCATTTTTTTATCTTGAATTAATGAAGAGAGAGAGAGAGAAAGAGAGAGAGAGAGAAAGAAAGAGAGAGAGAGAGAGAGAGAGAGAGAGAGACGTTGAATGGTGTGATGACTTTTTAACATTGGTACAATAAATCTTAAATCTTTTCCTTGAGATTAAATATAAATGAATACAGATTCACTGTGCGCCGTGAAAACACCTGTTTACCTAAGTAGAGCACAAGGATACGAATATAAAACTGTCAGATAGGATAAAATAATGGTCTGCGAGTTTAATAGACGGTGATAGATAGGCGTGAACAGCAAGATAGATAGATAGATAGATACATAGATAAAACATGAAACCCAAGGTCACAGACACTACCATGTAATATACATTTATATATATACAAGCTGTACCCGGTCACGCGTTGCTGTGGCTCAGTTTGTTTAAATGGGGGGGGGAAGAAAATGCATGTTTCTAATATGTTTAATTTTCCAATACTTGTGGATACACAGTTCCAGTTTCCGTGTAGATAAAGAGATTGTCTGGATTGCCGACTCTGGAACAGGCAACATATAATTGCCCATGAGAGAAGCAATCAGTGTGTAAATATAAGCCACACAATTCTAAAGATTGTCCCTGTGCTTTGTTGATCGTGATTGCAAATGCCAATCGAATTAGGAATCGAAATCTCTTAAATTGAAATGACATATCTGTTGGAATCATAAAATTCGCGGTATGAGGATATCTTCGCTTTTGAAAGGCCCTGTCAAAATTTTTGCTTCAATGATGTTGGTCGTTAATTTTTTTACCGAAAGACGTGTGCCATCACAAAGCTTGGGCTGGTTAATATTTCGCAACATGATAACTGGCACACCATAAAATATTTATTAAACAACAAAATAAATGGGATATCAATGGTGAAGAAAAAATTTAAGAATAAGTTTTTAGAATAAAAAAGAAATTTACTTACTACTGAACAAACGAAATATGGCTTAAAGTTTATTAACGAAAGAAAACTTTTTAAGGAATGTCTTTCGTTGAAGATAAACAAAAAAGAAAAAGAAAATAAAATATTTAGTAAACAATTTGTTACTACTGAACTGACGAAATATGGTTTAAAGTTTAGTGTCTTATCGATAATAATAAACGAAAGAAATAATAGAAAAAAATGTCATATTGAAAAAATAAAATAAAATATTTAGTAAACAATTCGTTACTACTGAACCAACGAAATATGGTTTAAGAAAGAAAACTTTTGAATGGATGTCTTTCGTTGAATTTAAACACAAAAACATATTTTGTAAACAATTCGTTAGAATAAAAAAAAATACTTACTACTGAACCAACGAAATATGGTTTAAAGTTTAGTGTCTCTGTTTAATTTAAACAAAAAGAAAGGGACTAAGCAGAAAAATTAAGTCAAATGTAAAATTCTTTAAAACGGAAGTTATGTTTTCTCGTTCGGCTTTTGTCGGAGAAAAACGACTTATTAAAAATATTTTTTTTAATTATTGTAATATTTTTGGAAAATAAGTATATAAAAACACTCCTGAATTCGAATAAAATGCTCACTGAAAATTTTAAACAAATTAGTGGTATAAAACTTGAGATTATCGGTTAGTAACAAACATTTACATTTTTATTTATATAGATAAGAATGTTGCGAGCAATATTGAACAAGTCCTAGCGGCAACACCCCACAAGGCACAAACTATACAGCCACCTACCTCCCATCACGAAAACTATCCAAGCTAGACGAACCAGACATGCAGGACACTGCTGGAGAAGCAAGAACGCGCTCATAAGTGATGTACTCCTATGGACCCCCGCATATGACCAAGCAAAAGCAGGACGACCAGCTACGTGAGGATACAGGTGTAGCCCTGAAGACCTGCCAGAGGTGATGAATGATAGAGAGAAGTGGCGAGAGAGGGTCAGGGATATCCGTGCTAGCGGCACGACATAATGATGATGATGATATATATATATATATATATATATATATATATATATATATATATATATATATATATATATATATATTTAACAGAATTTGGCATTAAATATCCACCAGTGGTTGATATACTATTAAACAAAAAATCAACCATATTAATAGTTCTTTCTTTTTGGAAACCTTTCACTCTGTCTGACGAATGCATGAAACCCAGGCTCACAGACACTACTATGTAATATATATATATATATATATATATATATATATATATATATATATATATATATATATGATATTTAAGCAAATGGTTTATAGTCAAATTTTTTTAATCGAGCAAGGCTCATGCATTAGCAAACAATTAAATGGTTTCAAGTAGTGCTATCTAATACAAATATTGTTTTCATAAAACATTGATTGCTTATATCAATACGAGGTATTTACGCTTGATTATTTAAAATTAACTGACAAGAATATTACGACAATTAAGATATTCAGTGGATAAACCCAAAATGCCTGGAAAACCTTTTAAAACATTTATATCGTAAATAAAAATCAAGTATGAAATTTATTGTGAACTTTATTAATAAATGACCCTTAAAACGTTGATATCTTAATTAGTAAAAAGTGTCCATCTGTTTAAAACGATGGGGAAATTTATTCGTACATTGACTCTTAAAACAGTGATATTACAACTAAATATGAAGTGTTTACAGCTTAAAATGCTATGAACTTTATTAACGCAATGGCACTTAAAATATAGACATTGTAGCCAAGTATGAAGTGTTTACCTGTTTAAAATGGTTGTGAACATTACTAATACATTGGCTCTTAAAAGCATTGATATCCTAGCTAAGTATGAAGTGTTTAGCTTATTCAGATTATAATGTACTTTATTGATATATTGGTCTTTTAAACGTTGACATTGCAACTAAGTAAGTGGTATCTATCTGGTTAACTAGATGAGATTCTTTTTTTTTTTTTTTGTCACTACTGCATATTCTATTTCATCCTCCCTTTAGTTTACAATAGTTAACTAAAAGACCAGGAAGAGATACAAAAATATTTCCACAATATTACCACTTAAGAATAACGCAGTAATATATATATATATATATATATATATATATATATATATATATATATATATATATATATATATATATATATATATGAAAGTAAATGTGGATTGAAATTCTACAGTATGAAGGTAGCAGAAAAAATATAATCCAAATTGGTGAATTTATTATGATGTAAAGTCAACGTTAACGTTTCGGTTTCAGTAACCATCATCAGGACTTGGATATCAAAATAATTCACATAGCGATGGATGTTTGCTGAGATGACAGGAGCAAATGAGAAATATACAACGAAAAGATACACAAACGTGGACATAGCGTTCACTATTCAAAAGTCATAAGAACGTGTCTGGCACGTGAAAAAATATTTGTAAATGTTGGATTTCCCAAAGAAACGAGACAAAACCTCCCGTTTATTGGGAAATACACAACAACAAGTAAGTTTTAATATATATAGATCGTTTGGAATATATATATATATATATATATATATATATATATATATATATTTATATATATATATATATATATATATATATATATATATATATATATATATATATATATATAAATGAGTTGGACAAAATAATGGAAACAGCTAGAATCTTAGTATCATAATTTTGAAACTCCTATAAAACCATCAAACTTTATCATTTTTATGTTTATGATTTATTATTTATTTTTCCCGTCTTATTTTACTAAAATTGTTTGTTTTTTTTTACAGATATCATCAGAAGTAATTAAGCAAAATTCATTAAGATGGCAAATCTAACAGACTTTAAAAGAGTTCAAATTGTTGGTGCTCATGTAGCAGGCGTTTGTGTAACAGAAACCGCTGAAATATTTGGTTTAGCAAGGAGTACTGTCTCAAAAGTAATGACAGCATTTGAGAAAGAATAAAAAAAACCTCCTCGATGAAACAAAACTCTGGAAGAAAGCAAGAGTTGTCTGATAGGTACAGTTGGACTCTTATGCGGATTTTTTGGAAGGATTACGCGAATACAGCTCTGAAAATTACAGCAGAGCTTAACGACCATCTTGAGAACCCAGTTTTCTCAAAAACTGTGAGAAGTGAGCTGCACAAAGCTGGATTTCACAGGAGGGCTGCAATCAGAAAACCATATTAGAATAAATTTGTTTGAAGTTTCCTGGTGTTTCCATCATTTTGTCAAACCCCTGTATATATATTTGTGTATGTGTGTGTGTGTGTGTGTGTGTGTGTGTGAGTGTTGAATGATAATTCGTGTACAAACATGTTAATTAGAGAAGAATTGTTTTTGTTTTCTTTACCTCTCTCTCTCTCTCTCTCTCTCTCTCTCTCTTTCTTCTTAACCCCTTCGCCCTAATATTTCCAACTCTATGATGACTTGAGTCGAGACGTCAACGACTAACAAAGCGATCCTCTTTATACACCCCTCACTTAACACAGTCACGACAATCTGTCTAGACATTTGCACACAAATTTGGTCTCATGGCCAGTTACATGGGCAACTTGGTGCATAGCTCGATGGTTAAACTGGCAAAGCTTACTAAACTTAAGAATCTTTTGTTTAGTCTGAAACACGGACCTCAGAACTTATAAGGGTAGTAACTGACCTAAGTAGACACCCCTCAGTCTTAGCCTTGTGCTAAACTAAACTAAGCTAAGAAAATGATCTCTGTTGGTACTTCGTAATTCTGTAAATTATTCACACATACTTTTATCAGTTGTAATAACTACTAAAGACAAAGAGTTACGCTTCAAATATCCCAATTATATTTTGCTCAGTCGGCTGAGGCTGTAGAATACACCGACTGCTTCTCTGCAGAGGGATAAGATTCCCCCAATGAGGATCCTGATATGACACAAAACAATCTGATGGTGAGGTTCCAGTAATGCTGGAGCTTTGGGGAATGTGGAATATTCCTTCATTTCCATCACTCCCAGGTCCACTCTGGCCCGGAGTGGCAGCACTTTATTTATTCTCCGTCCCACCACCAGACAAGTACGGCACAAGGCCTTTTTAAAGTGAGTCCAGACGCGGGGCCGCAGCCCACACGCGTCCGGCAAAATCCAAAAATACCTTCGGCCCTGTCGGCATTCCCCTAATGGGGGCGCCTCAGACGCCAGGATACAAAACAGCAAACAATTGGTAAAACAATTGGTGAACACTTGAAATGGGATTTGGAATTAAATAAGCAATAAAGGTTGATATACCATAAACCAACCAACCAATTTTATTCACAGAAATTGCGTCAAACCCACACTAAAAGGATTAACAAAATATCTAAGAGTCAAATAGAACTAAACTATGTTTTTGAGAGTTTAGTGTTTTTGCATTTAAATTGAGTACTTATGCTAAACTGACTTGTTTAAAATACAACTGTTTTGGCATTTAAATTGTGTACTTATACTAAACTGAATTGCTCCAAATAGAACTGTTTGTGGGCAAAAACTATTCTCATACTAAACTGTTTTGTTTGAATTAGAACTATTTGATTAAACGGAATAGCTTGAAACAGAAATGGTTTTGACAATTAAACTGTGCACTAATGCTAAACTGAATTGTTTGAAATAGAACTGATTATTTGTATAAAAAAATGGGATTTGGCATTGAATAAGCAATAAAGGTTGATACGCCTCAAACCAACCAACCAACCAACCAATTTTATTCACAGAAATTGTGTCAAACTCACACTAAAAGGATTAATAAAATAAACCTATAAAATCCAATCTTTTAGTTGGATTATTTTGTTTTTCTGACTTCAAATAGATTGTTGTGAAGATAATTTGGGACATTGACAAAAAAAAACTGGTCAGCTGTGACGAAAATTAGATTTATTTATCAAGTTCATATTGAGCACCACTCTGTGGTATAATGGCTATAAAGATCGTATCGCTCATACATTGCAAATGAGTTTGATCATGAAATGATGACCTTGTGTCAAACTAAGGAAAGCTTAGTAAATGATATCAAAATGTATCTCATACTTCTTAATGACTGAAAAGTTCATAGGCTGACCAAAATACTCTCACGGAAATAAGGTGTATACAAAGATCGGCTGAAAATTTCACAGGTTGACTAAAATACTCTCATAGAATGAGCTGAGGCTGTAGAATATGCTAACTACCTCACGGTAGAGCTGTAAGATCCCCTCCCAACGAGTGTCCTGGGGAAGATACTAAACCATCTGATGGTGAGATTCTAGGCCAGGAGCTTCGGGGAATATGCAGTACACTTTCATTATCATTACTCTTAAGTCACTCTGACCCGAAGTGATAGTACCTGTTAGAGTCCAATCAATGGATCAAATCGAACTATTTAATCATTTACTATACTTGAAACCATCTAAAAGGCAAGTGATTGGTTTTGAAATTGGATTATTGGTATTGGATTTAGTACTTGAAATCATTTAACTGTGGGCAAACGAATGAATAACGTTGACTAAAATTATTACTGTTGAATAGCAAATACTTGAAACCATTTAACTGTGTGTAAATAAATGAGTACTGGCTAGTTTTAAAATAATGTTACCTACTAATTTTTTTAAAGTTTTTTAATTTTGGGAAGTTCGTGTAGAGAAAATGGGTTTCTTTTCCGGAAGCCCGGACTATATATAAGTAAAGTTAGCGACCATAGTCGAGGGTGACCCGAAGGCTCCCTTTTCGATAGCTACTACACCAAGGTGTAGGGGAGGGCGCTACTCCATTCCCAGGATTGCTCCACTTTACCCTTGAACCGTACCTTATAATGCTGAGTGTTAAGCAAGGTGGTATCAAGTTCCATTTTTAAAGTCTTTGGTATGACTCGACCTGGGATTGAACCCAGGTCTCCCGGGCCATTGGCGAACACTCTAACCGCTGGGCCAATGTCCGGGACTGGACTATATATATATATATATATATATATATATATATACAAGGAACTACTTAGGAGATACATAGATCATTTGAGATGAAAGAAAAAAGATTCATGAAATAAGGAAACAGGAAAGAACAGGAGAGATGAAAAGAAAAATAGCAAAAAAAAAAAAACCTGACGAAGAGAGAGAGAGGGGGGGAGAGATTGCAACACAGGTCAGAGGGAGTTCCAGGAAGGAAGGGAAAAATTAGCAGTAGACAGAGAGTTGAATCAGAGAACTTTGTCATCCATATTGCGATGGTAAGAAATTACAGACTGTGTCGCCCCACCACCTCGACCAAGAAAATCTTGAAAAGTAAATAACGAAACAGTAAGTGTCTCCTCGGAATTCAATTTTTGTTCCTTTTTCTTTTTTCTTTTTTTTTTTCTGGAGTTGATTCACGACTTGTACGATTTCGACCAAAACCTGCAACTGACTCATCTTTGCTTAACATCAAAACAATGTTGGGTTGAGTCATTTAGCAAGCAATACTGAATAGATTACGACAGAATATTGACACAAAGTAAATAACTCGTGAGGGGAATGAAATCTTAAAAGACGAGGAAAATTATTTTCTCCAAATCAAAATGGTAAGTTCCTTATTGGGAACTCTCCCATCAACTCGAATTATCATTTTGATTTTGAGAAAAAAATGTTTCCTTCTCTTCTTTTAAAATTTCATCCCTCTCACAAGTTCAATCATTACCGACGGACATTTTTTAAACGAGTCGGTCGAAAAGTGCGTCAAGTTTTTGTTTAGAACTTATTTTAGTCGATTGGGCATTAAAATCATGTCTTCTATCTTAAAACGAAAAAAGATTATATGGTTGTCCACTACCTTTTTACTTTCTCTAACATTGATCGTGTAGTCTCCTCTGAGTGGGCACTTCACGTAGTGTAATGGTTAGCAAGCCCGATTAGTATACAATTGCTAGAGAGTTCGATTCTCACCGGGTACCCCTTAATTCTGGCCTTGTGCCACGTCTAATCTAAGCTTATTAAATCCCCTCCTGTTCTGAGCTCAAGTCACAATTAAGACCATCTTCATTCAACTAATAACAATTTTGATTGGTTTAGTGGTTGATTGATTTTGACTGTATGTCAACCTGTTTGAGCTTATTTTGATGCCTCGAAGTAAGGAGTGGGTGTCCTCGTGGTGTTATTGTTAAAGCGATGGACAGCAAAACGCAATAACGAGTTCGAACTTCAGTCACGCTATTACGTTGACTTTCGGACAAATACCCTTGGGATAGGTATGAATGCCCTTATCCTCACAGCTATGGGGTAAATAGTACCGATACTTTTCTTCTAGAAGGATGGCTTTGGCATTAAATAGCCTATGAAGGTTGATATGCCATTACACAAAGAAGAAAGAAGTTAGGAAATTGCGTTTATTGTAAATTAATATTTACATTTTTTGTTATTAGTTATTTCTTAAGAAGATTTTTTTTTTTTAGCACACGGTCCAATCGAATACGAATAAGATTTAAACTGACCTATTTGATCCATAGATCAGACCCTGAAAGTTACAACTTTTCCGGGTTAGAGTGGGCATGGGAGTAATGGCAATGAATGGGGACTCCACATTCCCCAGAACTCCAAAGCTAGAGCCTCATTGAATGAAAAGAAAAAGGGCACTAAATTTAAAACAAGAATATGTCAAAAATATTGTCCAAAAGTGGTAAATTAATCTGTTAAAAAGATTATATTAAGGCCAAAAATATCCCCAAAATATCAAATGAACAAAACGTTTCTATTACTATCCCTCACTCTCTCTAATTACCCCTTTTTGTCTTTGTTTTTGAGATTGAACGTTCGATTTAATCGTCTTGTATGACCTCTTATGCAACACTACATCCTAAGGTTATTTTCTGCATCTTGGTGAGTGTTCCTACCCGACCATCCGGGAAGATGTAACCAACAAAATTCAATCAAAATGTAGCAGTATCACGGCACCTAATATAAGTTTGTAATGCTACGACACCAAATAGACGCTTGTATAACCACGGTTCTCAGCAGACCCTTGTGGCACTACGTAACTACATAGACATTTGTACCATCACAATTCAAACGGTTCTAGTGTAGCTCTACGTCTTAAGTGTCAGTCGGACCCCCGCTGTAACCTCGCCGTGAGAAAAAGTGACACGCATACCAAACACCGTCTTGGCTCGCTGATACAAAATTTATTCGCTACTACACCGCTTAGTAGTCATCGAGAAGAGAAAAACAGAATATGAAAAGCGAGTCGACCGCTTTAGCAACACAGAGAGAAATAAAAAGTCGCGAGAAAAGAGAGAGAAGACACAGACTTGATATCATCTTTCTCGTTTTCTATTGTAGCGCTCGCACGTGCTTGCACGATGGTTCCGTTTTCACAGCTTCACAGCGAGTGTTCGACCCCTTCGCAGAGCTCACCCCCAAAATAGTTGTCGGAATTTTCAGTTAGTCTTCACATTGTCGTGGCTCGTGTGCAATTGTCCCTTTTCCTCTTTTCTATCCCATGTCTACTCTCATAACCCTTTAATTTAACTTCTTTCAACCAATCAGAACCCGTCGCCGATTTGCTGCAGATATATTTCCATTCTTTACACGGGTGTCTGCTACTATCCCGATCTTGACTTAGGGAACCTTTAAGTCTAGCCAGGAACAAACTTACCACTAAAACAATCAATCCTAATTATATCACAAAATAGACGCAAGTTATCCCTTCGTAAAAACCTTCATAAAGTTCATTCTTTTCTACTTGGTTGAAAAAAAAACAACAATCGATTTCTGATCAGAAAACTTATGTTAACATTGAAATCAAATCTTTGACAACACCTTGAAGAGAAATCTATTAAATCCGGTTGGTTTCGTTTATTGCTAGCTTATTAAACAAAACAATACTATCATGTTATCAATGGATAGTCGATAAATAATGAGCACTAAAGATCTACGCCCAAAATATTTGGGAAAACATTGTGTGAAATCTACACTGAAATGAACAATAAAATTAGTAGAGACGATAGAATATTTTAGGTTGCGTTTTGAGTATTAGGTTATTTTTCGGTATTAAATTTTAGGTTATGATATCAAGTATTCCTATCTAATACAAATAATTTGCACACAGTTATATGATATCAAGTATTCCTATCTAATAAAAATAAACTGCACACAGTTATATGATATCAAGTATTCCTATCTAATACAAATAATTTGCACACAGTTATATGATATCAAATATTCCTATCTAATAAAAATAATCTGCACACAGTTATATGATATCAAGTATTCCTATCTAATAAAAATAAACTGCACACAGTTATATGATATCAAGTATTCCTATCTAATACAAATAATTTGCACACAGTTATATGATATCAAGTATTCCTATCTAATAAAAATAATCTGCACACAGTTATATGATATCAAGTATTCTTATCTAATACAAATAATTTGCACACAGTTATATGATATCAAGTATTCCTATCTAATACAAATAATTTGCACACAGCGATATGGTATCAATTATCCCGAACTAATATTAATACTTAAAAGACTTCACGTAATTATTTCGATTTAATAATAATCATTTGTTTGCACCCACTTATATGGTTTTAGTGTGTAGAGTGTTCGCTAATTGTCCGAGGTCGCGTCATACCAAAGACTTTAAAAATGGTACTTGATACATCCTTGCTTAACACTCAGCAATATAAGGCACATATTAAAGGAGCAATCCAGGGAAAGGAGTAGCGCCCTCCCCTACACCTCGGTGTAGTAGCTATTGAAAAGGGAGCTTTCTGGTCGCCCTCAACTAAAAGGAGACAACTTTACTTACTTCAAT
This sequence comes from Sepioteuthis lessoniana, assembly GCA_963585895.1. NCBI lineage: Eukaryota > Metazoa > Mollusca > Cephalopoda > Myopsida > Loliginidae > Sepioteuthis > Sepioteuthis lessoniana. Next base: position 51,967 of record CAUZXS010005406.1, on the reverse strand, counting down.
GGTTTGTGACTAATGATAATAATCCTTAGTAAACAATTATAAGTAAAGTAGGCGACTATAGTCGAGGGTGACCCGAAGGCTCCATTTTCGATAGCTTACTACACCAAGGTGTAGGGGAGGGCGCTACTCCTTTCCCTGGATTGCTCCACTTTACCCTTGATCCGTACCTTATAATGCTGAGTGTTAAGCAAGGAGGCATCAAGTACCATTTTTTGAGTCTTTGTTATGACTCGACCTGGGATTGAACCCAGGTCTCCCGGGCGATTGGCGAACACTCTAACCGCTAGGCCAATGTTATATATAAAGTACTCCAATCTACAAAAAATGATTTGCACACAGTTGTATGGTTTCAAATTTTCCAATCTAACATTTGTTGTTTACTCAGCTGTGTCTTTATGAACAACGAGGAACATAATCAACTGATAATGAACGAACGAAACACACTTCTTTATAAAAAAAATATATCTCTCATTTTATTCTTAAAAAAAAAGCCCAAAGTTTGTTGTTTGTAGAGAGATAGATGAAGAGACATTTACTCAGAGAGAGGACTTCTTCAGATATCTTCTTCCGGCAGCCAGGAGGTGCCAACGCTTGCACCCTCTTGCAAGCCGTATCGTCAGCGACATCAGAGACGCCCTGATCGGCTGCGTGTCCCTCGCTCGACTCCGATTCTATGCACTCTGTCTAAATTTGACCGCGTGGTTTTCATAACGTGGTCTCCTTCCGGTTACACACCTGTTGAACCCGACTGCCCGGACTTTCATAAAAGTTATATGCTTTCTTTAAAACTGTATTTACCTTGGGGTGACTATTTCCAAATTTTCATAAAGGAAGACATCGCTGTCTGAAAAGGAGAACTTGATCAGAAAGAATAAAACTAACCTTTATGTTTTCAGGTGATTCAGTGGAGTCAGAGTAAATGGCAAATAATAGATTTTTATTCGGCCAAATATTTTTAACGAATTACAAATCAGTCGTTAACAAAAAAGAAAAAAGATCAATGTCGCTGCTCGCTCAAGCGAGCCCCAATGATTACATACATTCCAGAGACCTGAATATATACACGTGCCAACAATTCTGTAAACATACGCTTCGTGGAACACATACAGTGTTTTAGAATTGTTGAAATAAAGATTCTCAGATCTTCCCTGTTGACTTAGTTCTCTTTTCATTTTCAAATTATTGTTGGAAGCAAGTTAATATTTGGATATACTTGACCGAATATAATAAAACCAAAGCCTTGGACGATGTAGTAGATCTTTTGTATGGAGACGTATTACGAAATTAAGTATTCAAGATTGTTCAAGCAAGACACGGAAGGAAGTTCATTTTCAACACATTTTCAGAGTTAGATTTGCAAGTTGATCCAGAACTTTGAAGCTCATCCTACTTGTGAAAATCGTAGGGTGATATGCTCTTTACGATTTTGAACATCCGATCACCCTGGGAGAATGTGCACTCATTATGAACAACTATTACTGCAGCATTCAACAGGGCCTCTAACTAAATGGTGAACATCTGGAGCATGTACTCAAGAGCTCCTCTTGACCTTTTTTATTCATGTTTGAGACTAAACAATTAAAGATCCTAAAATGTTATCTTTTTATCTTACAGTAAATGTAATTCTCATTACTCAGTCATTTGTGATCCTTGATTTGTGTTAGATTGTTATGTTTCAAAAATTGCGAAACGTCTTGTATTCTTACTATTACAACTAAAACATGTAAGTTGACAAAAACTGACTATTGTGTTTCCCGTTGTGCAATGGTTTGCCACCTAGGATACCATTTGAATAGAATAAATAACACGAAGCCATTTTTGTGTACATACTAATTTTACAATCACTTACCTCTGACATATTTTCAGTTACACTTAATCCGACTATTTCAGGGAGTTGATACTGCTATTAATGGAGGGAAAAATTATGTGCACATCATTTTTGCACATGTGTACCTATCGGCAGATTATGAACAAACTGATGATAACTTTCTAACTTTCTGTAATCATGTAATAATCTGCATCCAATGAGAGCCGAACTTTCATCTTATCTCGAGGTTATCATCTGTCATTCAACTAAATGACTCTACAGTTTTTTATACGCTGTTTAACGGTTACAATTTAAAAAAACGTACTTGCATTACCTCTCAAATAAGTGATACACCTACTCAGTTATTCAACACACACATAGATAGATAGATAGATAGATTGAAAAACATAGGCCACTCAGATTGCTAATGGTTGAAATATGAAACAATAAAAACATTTAAATTATTTTATATGTGTTTTGGCATGTTTTGGCATGTTTTGTTTTCGTTTCGTGTTTGTTTTTGTTTTGTTTTGTTTTGTTTGTTCATTTTTGTTGTTTCTTTCTTCTTTAATATGTTCACTCCCACTGAATTTTGAACGACACTTCGCAACTGAACTGATACCCTCGATAAAAAAAAACAAAAAACAACTAAGTAATGAAAATAAAAAATAAAAAACAGGAACGAAACAAACTGATACATCAAAAATAGATTCTAATTTCGCATGAGTAAACACAAAAAAATGTGGTGACAAAATGCTCAAGGCTTTAAAAAGACTATGATATATATATATATATATATATATATATATATATATATATATATATCATAGTCTTTTTAAAGTCTTGAGCATTGGTCACCACATTTTTTTGTGTTTACTTTTATTACCTTCTTGACTTTTAGGTTTTTCGACACGAGGAGAGAGAGACACACAATTTCTACTATGCTGACTGTTCAATCTGACCCCACCACGCGCGTGGGCACCCCGTAGTCCATAACTGAACTGGCTTCGCCCAGGTCCAAAAAATCAACTCACTTCGTCTAGGTTCAAATCTCAACTAACTTTTTTTTTTCAAAATCACCAAGAATCCTCAGCCCATCGCTTCCGGGCATGACGTCATTCACATCCCCAGTTTCATTTCCAATCCGGGGTTTTTATTATGACATCTGTGATTATCATATTCTCCCCACGCGAGCGTGAACACCTGCGCTCAATGTGTGCCCCTTCACGTGCACTAAGCCGAATAGTTCTAAGCCTAACTAAACCGAAAGATAAGATATAACCATCGAAAAATGATAATATAAAAAGATCCTTCCGCAATCACATAACACATATATATATGTGTGTGTGTGTGTGAGAGAGAGAGAGAGAGAGAGAGAGAGTCATGAATAATTTTCGCTTTTTAAGAGCAAGTTGTATCTATATATTTAAAAATTACAATATTTCAAATGTACTCGAAAATTTCTGGATTAAAGAATCATTGCAGTTTCAGTTGTAAGAGAGTGTGCACCATAATATAATCAATGATATCACACCCCTAAAGTGAAGGAACTGAAAGTGAATATTCGATATGTAATACTGTATGAGTAAAAGAATAACAAAAACACTACAGAAACATCAAAGGAATTTTCTAGAGTTTATGGCCAAAGTTTCATAACTGACCACCAAGTGCGAAACTACTTTTCAAAGTTTGATTCGAGGAATACGTCATTAAAAGATGAACCCAGACCAAGACTCTCATCACACCGAGATCAAAATACTTTAAGGGAATGGATGGAATGCAATCAATGCAAAAGTACTTAAAAATCAGCTCTTAACCTCAACACGTCTAATTCACAATCTGCCATTACTTTAAAAAACAGGAAACTTGAGCAAGGTGGTCAATTCGGATCCTCATATTCTTAGTGAAAAGAATAAAGATCACATATCCATAGTGACAAGTCTTTTTTCAAGGCAGAGGAATGACCCTTTTCTCAAGAATATCATTACAGGTTTTAAAAAATGGGTCTTATATGACAATGTTCAACGCAAAAGGCAGTGGATTGAGAATATATATATATATATATATATATATATATATATATATTGTGTGTGTATATATATGTTTATATGTACATAAATATATGTACATCTTGTATATATATGTACTGTATATATATATATATATATATATGCATGCATTTGTAAATGGTTTGTGCAAATATACATGTATATATATTGTCTGAATATATATATTTGTATATATTCATTGCATATATATATATATATATATATATATATATATATATATATTGTGTATATATATATATATATATATATATATATATATATATATATATATTGTATAATAATAATGATAATAGATAAATATATATTATATATATATATTTAATCTATGGAAAATATTGTTCTGCAACCTAAGGTTTCTTGAAGTTTATAAGTTGAGCACTCTTATAATATAATATATATATTGTATATATATCTATCTGTATGTATTGGTGGTGACCCTGGTGTATTGCATATCGTCGTTGGAAATAGACTCAGTGAACCGAGTTCAATTCCTGGGCGAGGCTATTTGTATAGTGCTAATAATGTTGGAAATGGTAAATAGTTGGTCCGACTGGTCTCTTTAACCTTGGTATGTCAACTATTCTAGATAAAGGTAAACTCTCAATTCAAACCAGTTGTGTTCCACCTAAAAATTGACCTTGACCTCTTTGTTAAGGGCTTGGTAAAAAAAAACAAAAAAAAACACACACACACACAACCATATATATATATATATATATCTATACTCATCTTCTGTTTGTCGAGTATAGAAGAACATGGAATGTAAATATTTCTTGAAATATTATGTTAGTTTAATCTTGTACCAAATAAAGAGTGCCCTTCTGACACGAAAATCACAATTAATTTTTTTTTTTTTTTTTTCGCCAAGCTATACTTAAACTCTTACATCTGTCAACTGCGAAAACGTTATAATTTCAAACAATAGATTATTATATAGATATAGATATACCTCTCTTTCACATACACACACGCACACACACACACGCACACACACACACACACACACATATATATATATATATATATACACTGTCAAGAATATCCGCCTGAAGAAATGTCTAAGGTAATATATATAGCATCATCATCATCAAGTCGAATCGTCAGCATAGACTTCCTTATCTCTCTCTCTCTCTCTCTCTCACACACACACACACACACACACCATATATCCTTATCATCTATCGTTCCTGGTCGGTCCTCCAGGTTGCATCCAGTGTCCGCACAGAGCTGACGTTTGTAAGCTTTGACTTGTCGGCTACCACAGGTGCGTCAATGTATAGGAGTACACAGGAGAAAGTTGATATATATATATATATATATATATATATATATATATATATATATATATATATGCACTAAATATCCAATCTTTGCTATTACCGCCAGGTTCACTCTGATTCGGAGTGGTGCCATCTATTAGGGTCTTATCTCAGAGGTTAAATACACCCATTTGAAAATTATTAGTACTAGATAGGAATACTTGAAATAATATAATTGTGTACAAATTATAAGAGACACTTAACACCATATCCTTGTGTTAAAAACACATTTATAAATATACTCACTTTATCTTTAATCTGTAAATGCAATATTTGAACTTGGGTTTAAGATTCGAAATTGAATAACCCATAAAGAGTTGAAATGTCATTAAACAGACTATCCAAACTAATAATAATAATAACAATGATGGCATACACGGATTTTGGTTTAAGGAATTTACCTCCATACACGACAGACTTGCAACTGAAAAGAATAAATGCATACAGAAAAATGAGATACCCGAATGGTTGACCAAAAGGAAAACCACTCTAAACCAAAAAGACCTCTCAAAGGAACTACCCAAACAACTATAGACCCATAACGTGCAGAAAGGATGCTGCAAGAGAACCAGAGGCAAGAGAAACTACTATATATAAATCAACACACCCTCAACAAATGTAAAACGAGAGCGAAAAATTTAGCAATGGCCTGGATCGACTATAAAAAGCTTACGATATGGTCCCCCAAAGCTGGAAACACAAAATGTATAAAATACCCGACCATATCGTACAGTTTATCGAGAAGACCATGCAAACCTGCTGAGTGGAATTAACAGCAGGAGGACAAAGCTTAGCAGAAGTAAAGATCCAAAGAGGCATATTCGAGGAGGATGCATTATCGCTATAACTATTTGTGATAGACATGATGCCACTCAGCCACATCCTTAGGAAATGCAAAGCCGGATACAAACTCAGTAAATCGCAGGAAAAGATCAACCACGTGATGTACATGGACGACATCAAACTTTTTGCCCAAAACGAGAAAGAATTAGAAACCATAATACAAACTGTGAGAATATACAATCAAGATATAGAAATGGAATTTTGCGTAGAAAAATGCGCCATGTTAGAAATGAAAAGTGGCAAACGACACATAACGGAAGGAGTGGAACTACCAAAGCAAGTAGTCATCAGAACGCTCGGAGAAAAAGAAACCTATAAATACTTGGGGATAATGGAAGCTGATACCATCAAACAAGCGGAAATGAAAGAAAAAAAAAATTAACAGAGAGTTCCTCAGAAGAACCAGAAAATTACTCGAGACAAAACTCTATAGCAGGAACCTTGTCAAAGGGATAAATACAAGAAAATAAAATTGGGAAGAAAAACAACTTTATGGAAGTTTCAAACGATTAACAAGCGACATCTCACATGAGAAAACCTGGACGTGGCTAAGAAAAGGAAGCTTTAAGAGAGAAACTGAATCTCTTCTAATAGCAGCACAAAACAACGCCATAAGGACTAAACACATCAAAGCGAGAATAGATAAGACGCAACAAAACAGGAGATATAGTAATAGAGACGAAACGACCAATCACATGATAAGCAAATGCAGCAAATTAGCACAGAAAGACTATAAGACTAGATACGACTGAGTAGGCAAGGTGATCCACTGGAAATTGTGCAAGAATGTGAAAAGAGGAATAAGTACCAGCACCTTGCTTGGGAATTGAAAAAGCTGTGGAACGTGAAAATGACGATTATACCAATTGTGGTTGGTGCCCATGGTACAGTTACCAAAGGGTTAGTACAAGGACTGGAGGACTTGGAAATAAGAGGATGAGTGGAGAGCATTCAAACTACTGCATTATTGAGATCGGCCAGAATACTGAGAAGAGTCCTGGAGACTCGAGGAGGCTTGTCACTCAAAGTCCAGGAAGAAATCATCAGCTAACGCGAGTGTGAATAACTCTCTAAAGAGAATAATAATAATAATAATAATAATTGTAGATAGTTTTTGGATGGGTCTTCTAAAAGCGAAAACACGTTTGATATATCCTAGTATATATAACAACAACATTAATAATATCGTCGAGTCATAGTTTTTCAACGTGTATATGAAATACCGGACATTGGCATAATGGTTAGAGTGTTCACCAATGGCCCGGGAGACCTGGGTTCAATCCCCGGTCGAGTCATACCAAAGACTTTAAAAATGGCACTTGATGCCTCCTTGCTTAACACTCAGCATTATAAGGTACGGATCAAGGGTAAAGTGGAGAAATCCAGGGAAAGGAGTAGCGCCCTCCCCTACACCTCGGTGTAGTAGCTATCGAAAGGGAGCCTTCGGGTCACACTCGACTACGGTCGCCAACTTTACTTTTATATGAAATAAGAACTGTAGAAAAGAATTTATAAATTAGTATTAATACATTCCCTGGATGAGAGACTTGGGAAACTGAGGATCAGAGAGAGAATTGAGACTATCAATACCACAGCACTGTTAAGATCAACTGTAATACTTCGAAAAGTCCTGGAGATTTAAGGAGATTTGTTGTCACTCAGACTTCAATGAAAAACCACTATTTAAAATTGGTGTGAAAAACTACAATAAAATAATAATAATAATGATAATAATAATAATAATAATAAAAAGAGAACTTGCAGAATTGTGAACTTTTCTCTCCCGGCTAACCACAAAGTGTAATTGAAAGAAAGTGAAAAGAAGGATAAGTACCCGGACTTTGCTTAGGAATATGAAAAAAAAAAAAAAACTATAGAACATAAAAGTAATGTAATTGGTGCTCTTGGTACAGTCACCAAAGGTTTGGTAAAAGGACTAGAGGACTTGGAAATAAGAGGACGAGTGGAGATAATCCAAACTACAGCATAGTTAAGATCGGAGAGAATACTGAGAAGAGTCCTGGACACTTGAGGAGAACTATTGTCACTTAAACTCCAGTGAAAGACCATCGGCTAACGCTGATGTGAGAAACTCCCAATGAATAATAACAACAACAACAACAACAACAACAATAATAATAATAATAATAATAAACATAAAAGTAGAGGAGATAGCAGTTGTTGCAGGAACACGTGGAACGATCCATAAAGACTCTAGAAAAAAAAAATGGAGTAATAGAAGATCGGAGAAAGAATCGAGACCATCTAGACCACAGCAGTGTTGAGACCGACTGAGGAGACTTGCTGTCACTTAGAATCCAGAGACTGACCTCCAGTTAAAACTGGAAAAAAATCTCACCAAGAATTAAAAAAAAACTCACAAAAACGAAAATAATAATAATAATAATAATAATAATAATAATAATAATAATACATTTTGTAAAGAAATATGAAAAGCTTACCTGTATTAGAAAATACGTGATCTAAGGCGACACGATTATCTTTGTATTTATAGAGAATAAGTTGTCACTAATTAATCCAATAGTCCGTTTGTAAGTAGAGTCATTTGAACAAATATGTTGTAAAAATACAGCATTTGCTTTAGATTTTGTGGTTCGTGCGGGCCACTGTAGCCAGCAGATCTGAGTACGTGGGTAATTCATCCGACTGGTACTCATTTCTTCTTACAATCTTTGAATTATTCTGAAAATAGACCTTAGCTCCTGTCAGTTTGCTGTAAACGAAAAGCTGTTATTTAAATGCATGGACAAGCAGTTGATCTCTCTCTCTCTCTCTCTCTCTCTCTCTCTCTCTCTCTCTCTCTCAGTGAATCATTCACTCAATCTATTTATCCGTTTATCTCTTCCCTCTCTATCACCTTTATCAATTGCCATCATCTGAGTCATTGTCGCTTCTTTGCTCTTAATCCCACGCATATTAATCATGAATAATGATTTTTCTAGAGCGCCTCGTTTTGAGGCCCATAGTGAGCTAGTTTCGTACAACATTTACTGAAATGGATTCGATCTCCGTACTGAGTGATACAAACTTAAAACCTTGTGCCAAACTGAACTAGATTCAACCAACAAATCAATAATTAGCAAGCTAGTCTCGTTGATAATAATTGCTGTCTCACTGGAGAGCTCTACATTTGTAGCCTTAAGCCATACTTAATATGAAGGACATTTCACCTTGAAGCAAGCTAGTCTCGTTGATATTACGGAGGAGCGCTTAGCTTAATGGTTATCGTCGTTTGAAATGGAGGTATTTATTTGGGTCCTCACGAGGCGAAAATGTGACACAAGATCGATTTAGAGTAGATTATACCTCGCAGGAATTGAGACATCCGTGGGGCAGTGACAAAAATTGCTTAGTTCCGTCGGCATTCCCATTCGGACTCCCGGCAATTAAACCAGCCCTAACTCCTTTTTAGACGAAGAAGCAGGTGCTACCTTGGGGTGGGGGGGTCATCCTGAAACTAAGCTTTTAATTTTATTTCACCCACCCAACGAGAAGGCCAGGTAAGGAATTGAAATTGGCGACCAGAGTTCAAATCTTGGACAAGGTTGTTTGTGTTTCACTTTGCACTAATGCTCTTGGGAAAGGCATGAAATCACCTTCCCCTTGATATGTGTAAAAAAAAACAGGACAGACTAGGTTATTTAGCCAAAGTTAGGCAACCAGTCTGAGAGAAGGATAACTGTGAATTCAAACCAGCATTACTCTGCTTAAAAACTGACCTTGTGTCACACCCTGCTCGTAGCGGAGGGGGTGGGTAAAATCCCACACTAGTGAATTCAATCCTCATTGGGCACTCCACATACTCGGCATTGTGCCGAACTAAGCTAAGCTTACTAAATATCAAGACTATCTTATCAAGCGAGTCTTGTTGATCAGAATTCCCCATGGGAATTATAAGAACGCGCTTACGTTCATGACCATACGCCAGACGAATTTCAGCTATGTAAATATAGCAATAGGGTATCAATAAACAAGGTGGCCTCGCAGATAACTCCATAATGCGTTCGATACCCAATTGAGGTCCCATAATGTCTACGTCCAAACTAAGTCATGGAGAGTAAATATCTATTGACTTGTAAATACTGAAAAGGATTCTATCTCTATTTTTCGAATATATATATATAGTCGTTTAAAAATTTATAAACCTTTCTCAGATTTTAGACTTGTCATACTCCTCTCAGATTTGTATGAGCCTCGTATATATATATATATATATATATATATATATATATATATATATATAAAGTCGAATGTATGCTGGGATAAAATAACATTTTTAAACCACATTTTAGTTTTAAAAACATTTAAGTCAAGTTTATTTATTTTTTATTACTGTCAGTTTCACGGTGACCATTCGGTTTTAAACGTTTTTACATCTTGATTTGAAAAAGGTGATTTTATCTAAGGTCTATATTCGACTTTATCATATTTACCAACCCCTCCGCTCGGTCAGGATATGGCACAAGGTCAATTTTCAAGCGGAGTTTAACAGGTTTGAATTCAGAGTTTTCCTTCTCCTAGACGAATTGCCTCACCAAGGCTGAAGAACCCAGTCTGTCCTACTATTTACCCAAAGCTGGAGGAAGAATAATTGAATTCATGCCTTTCGACTTTATAGAAGGCGCTCGTGGTGTAACGGTTATCGACGTAGGAAATGGACACGACGAACCTAGCTCGAATATTGCACCAGACAGTTTGTATTTTACATGGTGCTAAGACACTTGGAAAAAGCGCGAATCCAACTATTCTCCCTCCGGCTATGGGTAAATTGTAGGGCAGACTGGGCTCTTTAACCTGGGTATAGCATCCTGTCTAGGAGAAGGAACACTCTGAATTTAAACCAGTAAAACTCCGCTAAAAAATTGATTTTGTATCGCATCCTACTCGTGTGGAAAGATTGGACAGATACATATTCGACTTTGTAGTGATTATTTACCAGATATTTTTGTAGAAAAATAACGTCATTTGAGTTCATTTTACTTTTTTTTTTTTATTGCCAATGACATTGGCATGATGATTTGTGTGTTCGCCAATGGCCTTGGAGACCTGGGTTCAATACCACGTCGAGTCATACTGAAGACTCAAAAAATGGTACTTGATACCTCCTTGCTTAACACTCAGCAATATAAGGTACGTATCAAGGGTAAAGTGGAGTAATCCAGGGAAAGGAGTAGCGCCCGCCTCTACACCTTGGTGTAGTTGCTATCGAAAAGGGAGCCTTCGGGTCACCCTCGACTAAGGTCGCTAACTACTTTATATATATATATGTGTGTGTGTGTGTGTGCATATATTTTCCCCACTATGAGCTCTACTTATAATGTCTGTACCCAGACTAAACTGGGGTTGATAAATATCAATTCACTTGTAAATACTTTAGATCGGTCCAGACTCCAATATTCTTTGCATTGTTTAATTCTGTTTTATACGTTTATTCAGCAAATCTAAAAATAAATGAATAAATAAATAAATAAATAAACCCTCTATAATTCTGACCTGATTTCACGACAGATGTTCATTTACGCTTACAAATAGTTTATCACGCATGCGCATACAAGGGTGTATGCAGCCATTCACAGAACAATACAAATTTTACGCAACACATTACCAAGCCTGTCGGCGAATCATAGAATGCACTGACTGTCGAAGTGTAATCTCTTCCCCCACCGAAAAAAAGCAATGATTTCCCAAGTATGACACTTATCTGCGACTGAGAGTTAGGCTCCATTTCTAGGGCTCTGGATAGTGCTTAGTACCCCTTGATTGTCGTTATTACCAGGGCCACTCTGATCCAAAGCAATTGTACGTATTGAGCTAAACACTTCCTCATGTACCGGATGTGACACAAAGTCAATTTTTAGGGGTGTACAACAGGTTTAAATTCAGAGTTTTTATTCAATTAGACTGGTTTTCTAACCAAGCCTTAGGAACCCCGTCTGTCCTATTATTTTTTTCAATTAGATTGGTTTTCTAACCAAACCTTAAGAACCCCGTCTGCCCTATTATTTTATTCAATTAGACTGGTTTTCTAACCAAGCCTTAGGAACCCCGTCTGCCCTATTATTTTTTTCAATTAGATTGGTTTTCTAACCAAGCCTTAAGAACCCCGTCTGCCCAATTATTTTCCCATGACAGTGGATGGAAAAAAGAAATGGATTCATGCTTTTTGGAATGGTATTCGTGCGAAATGAAAACCAAACAGCTTCGTTCAGGATTTGAACTCAGGTCAACCATTGCATTTTTTTACAATAACCGTTGCGCAAAGAGCGATATCGAACTGGTTGTTTGGTCGGGTTTTACGGCATATCAACCCTTGTAGGTTATTTAACACCAAATCCTGTTCAAACATTTTTATATTAAATATATATGATTTGTAAACACATTTTGTTGACAATATTTTCAAAATAGCCTGAGCTCTTCTTTTCCCGCATATTTAAACGGTTTCTTGCATTTTTATCTAACATAAATAATTCTATTTACTATAAATCATTTGTTTGTACACAGTGAAGTGGTTACAATTATTGCTATTTAACACTATTTTTAACACTATTCATTCATAAGCGCATAGTTCACTGGTCCTAAGTATTGCGATGTATCACTATCAATTCAATTAAACGTCAGTCATTTGTTTACACACAGTTAAATAATCAAACAGTTCTATTTCGAGCAATTCAATTTAGAATAAGACAACAAAGTTAAATGGTTAACCGGGCCATTGGCCAAATGAGTAGAATGTTTTCCAATGATCCGGGAGACTGGGGTTCAATCCCAGGTCGAGTCATACCAAAGACTCAAAAAATAGTACTTGATGCCGCCTTGCTTGGCACTCAGCATTATAAGGTAAGAATTAAGGGTAAAGTGGAGTAATCCAGGGAAAGGAGTAGCGCCCTCCTCATCCCTCGGTGTTGTAACTACTGAAAAGGCAGCCTTCGGGTCAACCACGACTATGGTCGCCAACTTTACTTATTGCTATGTAAATACTAACAATTCAATTAAACATCTGTCATTTGTTTATACACTGTTAAATGATCAAACAGTTCTATTTCGAACAATTCAATTTAGCATAAGACAACAAAGTTAAATGGTTCCAAGTATTGCTATGTATTACTGACAATTCAATTAAACATCTGTCATTTGTTTACACACAGTTAAATGATCAAACAGTTCTATTTCTAATAATTCAGCTTAGCATAATGTCATCTGTTTGCATTCTGTTTAAATGTCAAACAGTTATATTTGACCCATAGATAGGATATATCAGGTGCTACCACCTCCGATCCAGAGTGGGAGCAACGGCAATGAAGGAGGGTATTTAACATTCCCCAAAGCTCCAAAACTGGAGCCTCACCATCAGATAGTTTGATGTCATATCAAGGACACTAATTGTGGGTGGGGTGTTATCCTTCAACAGAGATGTACAAGATGTATTCTACAGCCCCACCTGACTGGACTGCGAACTGGTCGTTTAATTAGGACTTCATCTATGGGTCAAATAGATCTATTCAAAAATTATCGGGTTGGAATACTGGAAACCATCCAAGTGTGTGCAAATTATTTATATTAAATAGAAATACTTAATACAAAACAGTAAATTATTTGTATAAAATGCTGTAAATGTTTATTAAGGACTATGATTAATTATTTCAAACAATATTACTATCCAAACAAATGACTATCAGTAAACGTAAATAATTTCTTGAAGCCATATAAATGTGCACAAATTAATAATACTTGATGGATTAAGTTAGATTATTTGGTTTAATAGTAAATGATGGTTATTTAATGCCAAATCTTATTTATAGGGGTGTCCTCGTGGTGTAATGGTTAAAGTGATGGACAACGGAATCGTAGTAAGTGAGTTCGTACTCCAGTCGCCCTATTACGTTCAATTTCGGGCAAATACCCTTGGGAAAGGTATGAACCCCCTTATTCTCCCGGCTATGAGATTAACTCATACCACTACTGTTCTTCAAGTAGAATGGCTTAGGCATTAAATAACCAGCAAAGGTTGACATGCCATTAAACAAAGAAACCAAACCAAACCTGTTTATACAAATATTAATGCCTATTATACTATGTATAATTATTATTAGTTGTTTGTTTGGGTTTTATGGCATATCAACCTTTGTTTTTTATTTAATGCCAAAGCCATTCTACTTGAAGAACAGTAGTGGTACCATTTAATATCAAATGACACTTCTATTTCAAACCATTCAGTTTAGTCTAAGTACAGTTTCAATGAAAAAATAGCTCAATTTCAAACAATTCAGTTAAGCATACAAAAACAGTTCTATTTCAAACAATTCAGTTTTGCATAAGTACGCAGTTTAAATGTCAAAACAGTTCTATTTCGAGCAATTCAGGCTAGCATAAGTAGGCAGTTTAAATTTCAAAACAGTTCTATTCCAAACAATTCAGTTTAGCATAAGTACGCAGTTTAAATGAAGTACGAAGTTTAAATGAAGTATGCAGTTTAAATGTCAAAATAGTTCAATTTCAAGCCATTCAGTTTAGCATAAGAAGTTAATTTAGTTCTATTTGACTCATAGATATGACCCTATCAGGTGTCACCACTCAGAGTGGACCTGGGAGCAATAGCAATGAATAGGTTCTCCGTATTCTCCAAAACTCCAGCATTACTCGAACCTCACCATCAGATTGTTTAGTGTCATATCAGGACACTCGTTGGTGGGGTGGTCTTACCCTTCTGCAGAGATGCAGTCGGTGTATTCTACAGCCCCAGCCGACTAGGGTATATAATAATCATGTATATACATATGTATAACATTTATAGATATATATTATCTATAATTTGTAAGTGAATCGTAGTAGTAAACTTCGTTTTAAAACGAACTAGAGCACATTTGTTTGCACATAGTTAAATAGTTTCAAGTATTTCTATTCAACATTGATAATTCTGTTTATATTAATCATCTGCTTGAACACGGTTTCAAGTATTCCAATCTAACACTAACAATTCTATTTAATATTAATCATTTGTTTGCCGACAGTTAAATGGTTTCAAATATTGCTAACTAATACTGATAATTCAATTTACTATTTGTTATTTGTTTGCGCACAGTTATATAGTTTCAAGTGTTCCAAAAACTAATAAATCTATTTAATATAAATTATTTGTCTGCACACAGTTAAATGGAATCAAGTATATCAAAAGATTGCTCTATTTGATCCATAGATGGGACACCAACAAGTACTACTACTCCGGGTCAGAGTGGACCTGGGAGTAATGGCAATAAAGAGGTATTCCACTTTCCCCAAAGCACTAGGACTGGAGCCTCACCATCAGATGCAGTTTAGTATCCAGGACAAACGATTGTGGGGATCTAACCCCCTCCCTTGCAGAGGTTCTGTTAGCTCATTCTACGGCCCCAACCGACAGGGTGATTGTTAGGAATAACTGGTACTATATAACTGTCCAAAAGACTTTGAAGAAAATGCACAAAAATGTAGATATAAACGTACGATATACAAAATTCCCTAACTTCCAGGCATAAATACCCCCAGACGAGTTGACATTCCATTAAAGAAAAACAGAAAGAAGAACAGGCATTAAGAAGTCCCGACCATTTTATCATTGCTTTTTTTCTAACAAGTTTGGTCGATACATCATCATCATCATCAGATCACACCGACAGCAAGGATCTCTCTCTCTCTCTCTCTCTCTCTCTCTCTGTCTCTATCCGTCCCTATCATCCATCGTTGCCACCAAATCTTCCAAACTACATCCTATGTTCGCACAGCGCTGATGTAAATAAGATACACTCATTATTTGATGTTTTGTTGAACATGAACGTAGGCAGAAAAAGGAATTAACATTACCGTTACTGAGAGTTTCACGGCGCACATTAGTCTCTGGTATTTTTTATTTATTTATCTATTAATTTTTTGCCTTGAAAAAAAGAAAATCTTTGATATCAATCGATCAATTTCTATTCCGTAAACAACGCGGCGCTTGAAGATCTTGAATGCATCCAGGGGAGTAGCTCTTAGTTGGATGAGTCAACATTTTTGCTATATTTTGGTAGTACGTGATAGTGTGCGGCGAGTACATCACGTGAACAAGGCAGTTCAAACCGTGCTAGGTATCCGCCTGCTTGTTGTGCATGGTTCCACTCGGTGTGGGATTTGAAAGCCACAAAGGTAAACGTGCAACGTTCTCTAATTAGGGAACTTATACTTTACGAGTTCAAATCCAGTGTAGCTCGTCTCCTCGGCATCTCACAGTCCAGTGTGGTTCATCCCCTTTAAAATCTCGGCAAATCTGGTGAGTATCACTCGGAGAGTATCAGGCGAGGTCGGCATCTCACAGTCCAGTGTGGTTCATCCCCTTTACAATCTCGGCAAATCTGGTGAGTATCACTCGGAGGGTATCAGGCGATGTCGGTATCTCACAGTCCAGTGCGGTTCGTTACCTTCACAACTTCGGACAGAAAAAGCCCCAGGACCTGCCGAATTGTGCCTCATATTAATAAAATATTGAAAAACTTTTGACTTGTTCAGTATATTACTTCATTTCAAAAACATTCTCACACACACACACACACACACACACACATACACATAATATACATCTATGTGCATGTAAGTATACGTGTGCTGTCGAATATTGAAAGGGATAAAAATTTTCTTTTGATTTTTTATCACTCTTATGGATATTCACGGTCTTTATTAATTTGAAACATATATATATATATATATATATATATAAAATAAATAAGGACTGTGAATATCCCAAGAATGAGTGCTCAATACACGGCTATTTAATATAAAATATTCCTGCAGAGCAAAATATATATTTTTGTTTAAAAGTCAAGAAATTTAGAAATAGTATTTTTATTTTAAATTCATAATTCATAAATAATGAAGATGACCTGAAATACCTTCTACCTGAAATTTCTGTAATTTCATATCTTCGATAATTTCAGTCATATTGGTCAAAACGCGTCCGTGGACCTAAACTAATATTTATAAATACATTTTCTCATCCATTTATATGTATCTTTCTTTTCGTTTTCTTCTTTTTAGAACATATATATATATATACTCCTCCGCTCGGTCAGGATATGACACAAGGTCAATTTTTAAGCGGAGTTTAACAGGTTTGGATTCAGAGTTTTCCTTCTCCTAGACTAGTTGCCTCACCAAGGCTGAAGAACCCAGTCTGTCCTACTATTTACCCATAGCTGGAGGGAGAATAATTGAATTCATACCTTTCCCACGGGTATTAGTGCTATGTGAAATGCAATCAGTCTCGTCCAGGATTTGAACTCGTGTCACCCTGTCCATTTCCTACGACGATAACCATTACACCACAGGCACGTTCCTTTATATATATATATATATATATATATATATATATATATATATATATATATATATATATATATATATATATATATATATATATATATATATATATATATATATATATATATATATATATATATATATATATATATATATATATATATATATATATATATATATATATATATATATATATATATATATATATATATATATATATATATATATATATATATATATATATATATATATATATATATATATATATATATATATATATATATATATATATATATATATATATATATATATATATATATTCTTCAATCCAGTAATTACGGAGTAGGGAACAATTCCGTCAAGACAATCATTCTCTCATGAATCACAATTTTTCATTCTCTCATGAGCATATGAAGAACCAAACGGCATTATCTAAATATGTTTGGAAATTGAAAAATAAGGATCTAACCTCTGAATTTCAATAGAGTATATTAAAAAGGTCGAATACTCCAAACTGTTTTGATGACTGATGTAACTTATGTCTAGAAGAAAAGATACAAATTATGTTATACCCAGATCCAGATGAATTATTAACTCAGAGATTTGATTTAATAGCTAGATGTAGACATAGAAATAAATTGAAACTATAGCCGAAAATCTAAGTTAATAATTGATTAACTATAAAAATATTATTGTATTGAGACAGATGAGGTAAAAGAATTATAAGATCTCACCATGTAAGGCGAGACGTATGTACGTTTTAAAGGTGGAGGTGTAAATGGACATTAGGATAATTTGGTGTTTAAGATATGCATTACTGAAATTGATTAAATTGTAGTCTTTGCTTATATGGTTAATAGAAATTTTACTTTTGTTGTAATTCCTTAAATTATTATTAAACCTGAAGAGTTACTTTTAAACTATCGTAGAAATTTAACAATAACCTACGTCTAGTGATTTTGTTAAGATCTCAACCGGAAACGAAAGAAGACCGGAAGTAATCTTAAATGAGAGGAAACTCCTTCACTCCCCTTCCCTCCAGTGATCACACTTATTCTGGCTGTATTCATCACCTCCATGTTGGATCTGAAGAAGTCCAGCTAAATTTTGGGGGGAGGTATTGATTCATATCAATGCTCTTAGCAGGATGGAAATAAATTTATTATCCTCAAGTGACCGAATTTTGGTCTTTCTTGAAGGCATATATATATATAAGCTGAAAAGAGACCAGTCAGCATAATTATTTACCCACATCAGTGTAAAGAAGAGAAGGACTAGCCCCTCTCTAAAGGCCATCAGAATGAAAGGAAACACAAACAACCGGCTTAAGTTTTGAGCTTTGCTCTTTACGTCCATTTTCTAACAGTAATAACCGTTACTTCACAGGTGATTCAATTTATTCAGCCTGAAAGTAATTAGAGTAACTTAAGATGAATAAATACCTAAAACTTAATGAAAATGATTTATAAATCCCTTTGTCAAGAATTTAAAAACTGAAGGGAATATTCACAGATTTGCCAAAAGATATCTTCTCTTACTGGATTTGTTGAAAAACAATTCTTTTAAGCAAATTATCAAGGGAAATAACTTGAAGCAATTTAAAAAAGTTATTTCCCTTAACAAGGAAAATAACTAACTTTTTTTTTATTGACGTCCATAGATTTTTATTCTTTTGCAAAATTAATTAATAAATTATCTTAACCCTTTTGATGTAGCGAATTTGGCAATAATCTAATGAATGAAATACAATTTTGATTATGAAATAAAAATACTTGCTAATAAAAAAGATTAATGGAGTAGCAAAATTACTATACTACAATAAATTCTTGGAGTTGGTGGGGTGTTGTTCAAAGAGAATTTTTTATTCACTGATATTTCTAAAAAAAAAGGGTTTTTTAAAATAAAGCTTTAGAAGTAATAAAGAATTTTCTATTTGAAATTCTAGAAACAGAATATATCAAATAAGAGGCAATTTTGATCAGTGTACAGCACAAGATCTAAAATTTTAAGTAAAGTGTATTTAAGTTGAATCTCATTAGATATTTTTGGGCTACTCAAGTTGATCTTTGCAAAAAAATTTTTTTTAAAATAGGTCAATTGAAATAGATAAATGAAAAAATTATTGAACAACAACAGAGACAAAAACAATCTTAAAAATTCAAAATGCTTTCTGTTTTTTCAACATTTTAGATGCAACAAAAATATTTTGGCCTAATTCATGCTCAAATTAAAAAATGGATTTAAAAAGTATTCATCCTTCCAGTCAAAAAGCCCTAGAACATGCTGGCTGTATCTCCTGCAGAGGGGTAAGACCACCCCCCATGATACCCTACCTAAAAGAAAGAATGTCCAAGATATGACACTGAACTGCATCTGCTGATGAGGCTCCAGTTCTGAAGCCCTGGTGAGTAAGGAGTCAGACCTTCATTGCAATTACTCCCAGGTCAACTCTGAACCGGAGAGGTAGTACCTGTTGTGTTGACATTGATAGATCAAATAGATCTGTTTGAAAATTATTTGTATTTGATAGGAATACTTGATAATATAGAACAGTATGAAAATTATTTGTATTAGATAGGAATACTTGATAATATATAAAGTAAGTAAAGTTGGCGACCTTAGTCGAGGGTGACCTGAAGGCTCCCTTTTCAATAGCTACTTCACCAAGGTGTATGGGAGGGCGCTACTCCTTTCCTTAGATTGTTCCACTTTACCCTTGATCCTTACCTTATAATTATGAGTGCTAAGCAAGGCAGCATCAAGTACAATTTTTTGAGTCTTTGATATGACTCAACCTGGGATTGAACCACGGTCTCCCAGACCATTGGCGAACACTCTACTCATTAGGCCAATGGCCTTTATATAACAGTATGGAAATTATTCGTATTAATAGTTACTTGCGGTTATAATTGTTTAAGGGTTACTATTATTGGTGTTGGATAGAAATACTTGAATTCACACAACAGTGTGTAAATAAATGATTATTATTAAATAGGAATAATAACTTTAAACTATATAATTTGTATAATGCGTAAAAATTATAAGTATTGGACTGGAATACTTGAAATCATACAACTGTGTGAAACTTATTTGTATAAGATGTGTATATGCCATGTAAGTGTGCACAAAAAATGATCATTGACAATTAAAAAAAGGGGGATGAAAACATTGCAATGGAATGCAGAAAATATAGTTATGATTACAATAAAACATATACAAATGAATCAATTTCAAGTGTTTTTCTATCATAATCTTATTATCAATAATTTAGACTAAAATTAAGATGAAGGATAATACTAATCAAAATTATCAATGATATGGATTATGATAAAAAAGCAAGTAGAATTAGAAGATAAAGGATAACACTAGTCAGTATTATTGATAATAATGATTGTGATAAAAGCAAGTAGAATTAGGAAGATGGAGGATAACACTAGTCAGTATTATTAATAATAATGATTGTGATAAAAAGCAAGTAGAATTAGGAAGATGGAGGATAATAATAGTCAAACTTTATTAATGCATTTTTATTGTATTTTAAATTCTTTTTAGCTTTTTTTTTTTTACTCTATTATAGTCAATTTTTATGTATTTTAGTTATTCTAAAAATATTTTTAATGAAAATGTATTCATTTCACATCCTTTTTTTTATGACATCTGTGATATTGCAGAATGACATAAAATTAGATATAATGACATCTTCTGAAATGAAATTTACTTTAAGAAACTGATTTAAAGGTGAATTTGACTTTGATCATTGAAGCCAAATTCACCTTTACATCAGTTTCTTTGATGAAAAGTGGGGAATTATTGTTTTAAGAAAAATTCTTTGATGCTATAATTCTTTACAAATGACTAACAAGAGTTAGTTGAAACCATATAATTGCTTGCAAAAAATTTATTTTGTGACCAAATAACATAATAAGGGTTGACTTGACATAAAACTAACCAAACAATCAATATTAATCACATTTCTTTTGTATGATTAAAATTTTATATCAAAATTCAGCTAATAACTATATATCAGGCTGGAGACATGCTTATTCAATCATTTGTATATATGATAAATCGGAATGTATCATGAGCTTTGAGCTACCAAAACTGTGTTATCACCCTGGTTGTCGGCTGATGAGGTTAGGGTATCACATGTGCTTTCACACGTATGATGAAAAAAAAAAAAATGATAAATCAGAATGTATCATGAAGCTCCATGATCAGATCAAAGCTGCATGAGTATATTCTTCCTTCACTGTGATATAAAAGCAGCAAAGACTGGTGATATTGTGGGGTACTGATGTGGCACACTGGGTTAGTACTAAGGATGCTTCAATGCCAAAGCAATGAATGATCTCGGAGTCATTATTAGATAACAGTTTTGTTTATGGCACAATTGCTTTTGTCAATGCAATAGCTAGTGGATGAATAAACTCTACTGCATAGTTTGGAATGAGCCGCCGCAGGTATTGACCTCCATGTCAATGTACACAAAACTGAATATATGTGCTTTAATCAAGCAGGCAACATATCCACACTAGAGGGAACCTATCTGAAACTGGTAGACAAATTCACCTACCTAGGAATCAGTGTCTCATCAACCAAAAAAGACATCGACACATGGCTAATGAAGGCATGGACAGCTATCGATCATATGTAAATCAAACCTGACCAATAAAATAAAACGCAGTTTCTTCCAGGCAGCGGTCATGTCAATACTGTTGTATGGATGCACTATTTGGACACTAACAAAATGGTTGGAGAAGAAGCTAGACGGCAATTACACAAGAATGTTGCGAGCAATATTGAATAAGTCCTGGCGGCAACACCTCACAAAGCACCAACTATACGGCCACCTGCCTCCCATCATGAAAACTAGCCAAGTTAGACAAACCAGACACGCAGGACACTGCTGGAGAAGCAGAGACAAGCTCATAAGTGATGTACTCCTATGGACCCCCACATATGGCCGAGCAAAAGCAGAACAACCAGCTAAAACATACATACAGCAGCTATGTAAGGATACGGATGTAGTCCTGAAGACCTGCCAGAGGCGAGGAACGATAGGGAGAAGTGGAGAGAGAGGGTCAGGGATATCCGTGCTAGCAGGATCACATGATGATTATGATGATGATATATATTTAATTCATGGAATTTAGACTGCAATCCTTGGGTTTCATGAAGTTTAATAGCTCTATCCTTGATATTGAGCACTCTCCATATTATATTGCACTTGGTTTAACACAAACCCACAAAGTGATTTACTGACAACCAACCCTGTTATAATATATTACACATATATATATATATTGTCATCCACAGACAGACTGTTTTGTTCTATCAGAACTCTTCAGTGTGGCTAGACACGCAGGATGCTCAAAGCCGGGATCAAAACCCGTTCAACTTTACATTAGACTAAGTCTCAGACCTCTCAGCCAACAAGTGGACCATGTTGGCTAAGGGAATTTTTAAGGTATTTATTTAGCAACAGCAGCAGCAGCCGTTTGTTTACATTTTTATACCCTATCAGCTACCAGAGGGCTCAATTCTTTCGAACATATATATATATATATATATATATGGGAGTAAATAAGGAAATAAATCTGACAATATAAAGAAAATGAAAAAAAGAAAGTAATCCAAATTTCATGAAATTATTTTGATGGAAAGTCAACATTATATGTTTCGGTTTTAATAACCTTCATCAGGACTTTAGGGTCATGAAAAATGTTGTTTGAATAGCAACGGATGTTTATTAAAATAATTGGAGAAAAGGAATGTACATAAAGAAAGACTTATAACTGTGGTGTAATGGTTAGTGCCGCAGGAAATGGACATGGCGACACGAGTTCAAATCCTGGACGAGACTGATTGCATTTCACATAGCACTAATACCCTTGGGAAAGGTATGAATCCAATTATTCTCCCTCCAGCTATGGATAAATAGTTGGGCAGACTAGGTTCTTCAGCCTTGGTGAGGCAACTAGTCTAGGAGAAGGAAAACTCTGAACTAAAACCTGTTAAACTCCGCTTAAAAATTGACTTTGTGTCATATCCTACCCGAGCGGAGGGGTTGGTAAATATGATATAACCATTCAATCAACATTCTTATTTTGAAAAGATTATTACGTAATTGGCATGGGCAATGATGTTTAAAATTTGTGGAATTTCTAAATATACAATGGAAGATGACAAAAACATTGATTGTTAGAATATTTTTGAAAAAAGTGGAAAGAAAGGAAGAGAAAATAAAACCAAATGTATTGTTCATGAGGATATATAAGAGGGTAGAATTTGGAATAAATTTAAATCTAATTCATGGGATTCAAGGAGGTGTAAATATATGAGGAGAGATAATTAAAATCTTATATGCTGAAGCGATTAAGAATTAATTGAGCAAAGAAAGGAGGTAGATTGAAAACCTGGGATGTGTGTTAACAGAGGGTAAAAGCAAATTTGCTCTGGCTTCATAGTTTGGTTTGGTTTGGTTTCTTTGTTTAATGGCATATCGACCTTTGTAGGTTATTTAATGCCAAAGCCATTCTCCTAGAAGAACAGTAGTGGTACTATTTAACCCATAGCTGGGAGGATAAGGGGGTTCATACCTTTCCCAAGGGTATTAATTTGGTTTGGTTTGGTTTCTTTGTTTAATGGCATATCAACCTTTGTAGGTTATTTAATGCCAAAGCCATTCTCCTAGAAGAACAGTAGTGGTACTATTTAACCCATAGCTGGGAGGATAAGGGGGTTCATACATTTCCCAAAGGTATTTGCCTGAAAGTGAATGCAATAGCGCGACTGGAGTATGAACTCGTGTACTACAATTCCACAGTCCATCGCTTTAACCATTTCACCACGAGGACACCTCCTGCTCTGGCTAAGGCGCCTTTGGTGGTGTAATGGTTAGCAAGCTCGACTAGCAAACCTACACGAGTGAGTTCGAGTCTCATTGGGTGCCCCTTTCATATGGCCTTGTGCCACATCTAAGCAAAAAAGAAAAGCTTAGTAAATTACCACCTCCTGCTCTGGCTTAAAAAATTTGTCTCAATTTTTTGTTAAAATTAAAAGTTGTGGTTAGTTTCAGATATA
>CAUZXS010005406.1:2500-22500 GCA_963585895.1 Sepioteuthis lessoniana | reverse complement strand
TTGGTGCGAAACCCACACAAAGGGCTTGCTACAAGACTGGAAGAAGATGAGGAAAGGCAAGGTCCCAGAGCAGTCAACAGAAGAGAGGAGTTTGCGACAGTCAGAGAAAGGCGACGGTCAGAGAAAGACAGCTGCTGAGTGAGGAGTTGGGACCTGTAGGTCTAGAAGCCAGGTCAGCGAGTGCGAGAGGATGAGTCAGCACTCCTGGTAGCTGTGTAGGAATTTTTGTTTAAGTTCATGCTCATGATAGACACAGAAGCACAGAATGCTAGAAAAGTGCCAAAAACTTTTCCCTTCTTACTCTTAGGGCTAACCCAAGTCCATGCTTGTTTGTTCTTCATTCTTCCACTCTTGATTACACCTGTTGCGTCTGTTGTGTGTTTGTAAAGCATGTGAAATGCCCCTGGCCGGAAATGAGAAAAACTATTTGATGATCGGATGGCCATGAGCTGGTTTAAGAAGTTGAGATAGTGGAGGTCAGCTAGCAGGTATATTGTCACAAATGACAGGAGAAACAAAAGAGAGAGAAAAAGAAAAAGAAAGATACTTACGACAGTGTTTACCCAGAATTTCAACTGCATCTTTAACTGGTGTGATAACAGCATTTTTAAGTGTGAATAATTTTTGAAATTCATTAAGAGTGTCCCGCATTGTGAAATATTTGACCAAAAACTGGTTGAAGATTTTCACTCGGTCCTGATAAAGAGACAATTAAATTTGCAGGATCACTGTTAGTACCAATGGTAGCAACCATTTCCAAATGGCCAGCTTGATTTATGAAAACATCAATAAATGAGAGAATCAAATTATAAGTGTTTTTTTCAATTTCTTTAGTCACCTGGGATCAAGTGACAACCTTTCAAGAATCCTGCAATGTAACAATAACCTTAGAGATAAAAAAGAAAAGATTAACAAAAACTTGGATTGTTAACCCTGTTCTTCTACTTTTCAAATAATTGTCGTTGAGATTGTTTATACTGAGCTTCTTGAAAAATGAACTTATCTTTGGCTAGCAAATGTTGTTGAATCACCCTGTCTCACCTGCAGATTAGAAGTGGGTTTACACTTTATACTTAAAAGGTTCTAATGGTTTATTCACAGGAAAAAGGCCCCCTTGCATCCAGGTCTGCAGCCCAGCGTCAAGGCTGACGGCATTAATTTGCTGTTGGCTTTGACCCTAGTGGGCATTGTCTAGCAAAGGCAGACTTAAAGCTGAAAAGCTCTCGGCTTTGGCTGGGCAACCTTTGGGTGGGCAAGCTGCAACATTGTCACCTTTGTGTAGCACTGGACTTTGCTGTCCAGTTTAAGCTATAATCAGGCATCCATGCCTGGACCCAGATTTGGGTCCATGTTAGGCTAGGCTCATCTGGCCCACATTGCACTAAGTGGACCGATGAGCAGCATAGTCCAGCAGGGCTGGAGCCTTGGCTCGTGCCCTATCTTCCACTCCCCTAAATCCCTACTATAATCGACTTTCAGGTCATTGACCCTGTGTCAAGTCCTGTTAGGAAGGAGGCAGAGACAAATAAAGCCCCCTTGCCTCCAGGCAGGCCCACCTTGGTATTTGTTTTGAGTGGTTAGTTAATTCAATGCTGGGTCTTGGGGGCCATCAACCAGGCTTTACCTGCTTTGCAGATTAATTACTTTACATCTGAGGTGCACTAAAAGGAGAATGCCGACAAGGCTGAGTATTTTTTGGACCAGCCGCGCATGAGTCTCGATTTGTGTGTGACTCCCCACTATAAAATGGCCTTGTGGTTTGGTGGGAAATCGAACAACTAGCAACGCACTTGCCTCCAGGCAGACCACCAAGCATTTGCGTCAAGTGATTAGTTTTTTAATGTCCTCCCAGGCTTTACATGTTTTGCAGGGTTGAGTTGATTGCTTGACAGCTGAGGTGCACCATTAGGGGAATGCTGATGGAGCCAAGCATTTTTGGGATCAGCAGTGCATGATTTGTGTATGGCTCCTCACAATAAAATTGGCCTTGTACCAAATTCTGGTCTGGAAGGATATCAGTTAAATAGCAACAATACACTTGCCTTGTTTATTGTCAAGTCACACTGAAAACACAGGTTCTCGGTAGATCCCCAAAGTTAAGCAGTGACAAACTTGTTCAATATTTTGATGGGTTACTACTAAAGCTTACAACAGGTATAATAAGAAACCTGATTTGGTTTGATTTTATGGCACCTCAACCATTGTAGGTTATTTAATGCCAAATCCATTTTTATATATATAAACAGTTCTATTTCAAACAATTCAGTTTAGCAGAAATACAGTTTTGTTCTATTTGACCCATAGACTGGACCCTATCAGGTGCTACCACACTGGACCAGAGTAGACCTGGGAGTGATGGCAATAAAGTTCCAACATTACTGGACCCTCACCATCAGATTGTTAAGTGTTATATCCAGAACACTCATTGGGGGAGACTTACCCCTCTGCAGAGATACAGTTGGTGTATCCTACTGCCACAGCTAGGTATGCTTGGAGTTAGGGAAGATATTTAGTCAAATCCCCACTCTCCAATGACTAATATTATCATTAGTGATACACAAACACTGATCAAAACGGAAGGAAAGACAAGATAAACATATTTGTACATACAAAAGCATTAAACCTTTATATATATATATATACATATATATATATAGTTTTTAGTAGTTTAGAAGAAAGCTAAACAGCCTAAGTAAAAGTTCCAATGCCACAAAAACGCATTTTAGTGCCAGTATCAGAAGATAGGTGAAAATATACCGAAAACTCTGATTAATGTACCTTAGTCCTGGACTTTAACTAAGTTAACTTAAGGGAAATTTAAGCCCCCACTTTTTTTAATGTACACATGTGAAGCAGCATGATGGACGTGAAGGTATTTGAATAAACCCATTGATGGCCAAACTCAATACCTAGTC
Source organism: Sepioteuthis lessoniana (assembly GCA_963585895.1). Lineage (NCBI taxonomy): Eukaryota > Metazoa > Mollusca > Cephalopoda > Myopsida > Loliginidae > Sepioteuthis > Sepioteuthis lessoniana. The sequence continues at coordinate 19,585 of CAUZXS010005406.1, read as the reverse complement.
TGGTCCTGGACATGAGTTTTGCAACTTAACGCTCAGGATCGTCAGTTCGATCGGGGAACTACTGCTGCTCATCTATAAGAGTGGCTTCTATGGATGAGAATAAAAACAGCCATCGAAAGATAACCATGACCCACTATCCGTGCCTGTGGCATTACATGATGATGATGATGATATATAGTTTTAATAACAAAAGAATGCACACATGTGTCCCAGTAGCTAGAAATAGATACATTTTATTCCATGAACAAGCAGTATATGGAACTGATACTAAAAAAAGTTCACTTGATGAAAGAAAAGTAAAATAACCGAGTATGGATTTACCTTTCCCTGTCAGGGTCCAAGAAATATCTTCTGTTCAAAAAACAAAGGCAAAAGAGGTTGAGAATGGGTTTCTGTAACTTATGTGATGCTACACATGGCACCCAACAGACCTGCCCGTTCTCTCAGGTAGACAGTTATTTATTGTCTCCCTAAACCTTTATGATGACTTTGATTGTGTTAATTTACTAGCAAACTCTATTATCTCATATTTTGTCAGGTATCTATTTATCATCATAGGAAATGGACGTGATGAATCTAGTTCAAATATTGCATGAGGCAGTTTGCATTTTACACAGTGCTAAGACCCTTAGGAAAACTATGAATCCAACTATTCTCCCTCCGGCTATGGGTAAATAGTAAGGCTGACTGGATTCTTTAGCCTTGGTTTGTCAACCAGTCTAGGAGAAGGAAAACTCTGAATTAAAACCTGTTAAACTCCGCTTAAAAACTGACCATGCCACAGTGGAGGTGTTGGTAAATACAAACTACCTTGTATTCAGTAGTAAGGCTCCAGTTTTAGAACTCTGAAAAGTGTGAACCACCTCTTTATTGCCATTACTCCCAGGTTGACTCTGGCTCGGATTGGTAGTACCTGTTAGGGTCTCAATTATGGGTCAAAAAGAACTGTTTGAAAATTATTCATATTTCATAGGACTGTGTCGAAAAATGTTTAAGAAATAACAAAAAAATGTAAATATGAACATAGCACATATAAATAAAGTAAAGTTGGCGACCTTAGTCAAGGGAGACCCAAAGGCTCCCTTTTCAATAGCTACTACACTGAGGTATAGGGGAGAGAGAGCTACTTCATTCCCTGGATTGCTCCACTTTACCGTTGATCCTAACCTTATAATGTTGAGTGTTAAGGAAGGTGGCATCAAGTGCCATTTTTTGAGTCTTTGGTATGACTCGACCTGGGATTGAACCCCAGTCTCCCAGACCATCGGCAAACACTCTACTCATTAGGCCAATAATTCCCTAACCTTTAAACATAAAATAACTCTTGACGGGTTGACATGCCATTAAAATCATCAATCAATTTTTCATTTATTTCTTCCCCATCCGTTTTCTATAACACATTTTCTATCATGCCTCATTCAACTTAAATTCACAACCATATAACCTCATACTCACCACAAACGCTTTATCGACACTTGCCACCATGGTGAATTCGATGTGACATAACGCGTAACCATATTCTGAAAATAGTAAACAATGAAAAGTCATTCAGCTGGCAAGAGCAGATAACCACCTAAATGTATGCCAAATCTTACAGTACCTTACTTTTTGGTGTTGGTTCGTGCTAGGGAGGATATCTAGACTCTTACCCAGTCGCCAAGATTCCATATTAGCATTATTATATCCATTGATATATTAACGCTAAATAAATGAAAGGAAAGACAGGATAAGATCATTTACACTAATCAGAACAGTTTATACATACATAATTTGCATACAAGAAGTATTGACAAGAATACACAAACATGTCCCAACAGATAAAATGTCCTAAATTGATCAATGAACAAGCAGTATGTAAAACGGTTACAAAAATGGTTAAAAGTCTTACTTGAGCTTTTTGGTGGTCATACTTATGTGGACTTTACATTTCAATGCCAAAGCGAGAGGCAACATCCATCAACTGGGTTGGAGATAAAGTCTCTCAACTGTTCAACAAACAGCCATAACAGCACTCATCATAACAGTTCAGAAAACAGGCCTGAAAATTGTCTTTATGATTCAAAAACAGGGATGTAAGAGGACCAAAATGGATTCTAGGATTCTCATGTGATCTTGACATGTCTAAAGAACATGCCCCACCAAATCCAAGGGAAACAATTTGTGTAAATTTCTGAGATGACACTTGATAATTATTACCACTTAAAATAATTGGACTATTGATCTCATCTGTATTGGATTCTTGAGTTTGACATGAAACACCTGAAAAAGGCTGAAGAACACATCTGCCGAAATGTTGTGATTATAACAATAAAGATGAGGTCAATAGTCCAAATATTCTAAGTAATAATGAGGGAGACAATTATCTATTGTCTTCGTACAATTTGATTCTGTTTAGCCAGTATCCACATTTTAGTAAAACAATATTTTTTATGTGCTTTGAATGAATATAGAATTGATGTCTGATGTGTATGAAAAATATTGCATTAAAACATCGTTCTTCTTTGTTATGTATACCTAAAGCATGTTACTGTGACATTAGATGTTAGCATGCCAGTACTAACTTTTATATAACTAGGTGGTATTACCCAAGTTGATGGGACAACATCAAATATAAAAAGTATAGAAAGAAATATATTCTATTTATTTCTTCTAGATTATTTTTTTAATCTGACAACAATATATATTGAAATAGAGCTAGTTCTGTTTATTTATAAACAACCCCCCCAAAAAATTTATCGTTCTTTTAGTAATTCAACATTAATGTACTACTTAATTGTTTTGGTGTGATTTGATTTCAAAAAGGGTGAATGATAGGGGTGATAATTGTAATGGTGTGTGTAAGATCTGAAAAATTTCCAAGCTGAAATAACCAGAAAGTACCTTTAGTAGCTAAGTCATCACAAATCCAATTTCTCTTTCATCCCGCTGCAAATCTACACATACCTTATCATAGAATAGTTTATGGTAAAAAGCTTTTCCCTTTTCATTGCATTTGTAGCAGCATTCCTTGTGCAAGTTAAGGAACCTGTCCAAGAAGTGGATTCTTGTTGGGAGACAAAACTCTTTGCCTTTTCTTTGTTTATGGAAGTGGTTTTCCACATCACATGTCAATTGATCATGTTAGAATTGAGATTTCTTATCCTTAATCTTTTTGTCCCAATTCTTTGAACAGATAAAGATATCTTTTTATTCATGCTCTTCAAGCAGATGGGACATTCCTTTTCATTGCGGGTGTGTCCTCATGGTTTAATGGTTAAAGCGATGGACTGCGGAATCGTAGAAAGCGAGCTCATACTCCAGATGCGCTATTACATTCACTTTCGGACAAATACCCTTGGGAAAGGTATGGACCCCCTTATCCTCCCAGCTATGGGTTAAATAGTACCACTACTGTTCTTCTTAGAGAATAGCTTTGGCATTAAATAACCTACAAAGGTTGATATGCTATTAAACAAAGAAACCAAACCAAACCTTTTCATTGCTAATTATAAAACAAAATAGAGACTTTAGTGTCCGACTCTGGCTAAGTATTTCATTTCACCTCACCAAGAAAATTCAGAGAAAAGTAAAATTTTTACAATCATCATTTTGGACCCCATTTTATACATTGCTTGTTCCTGGAACAATGAGTGCATTTTATCTGTTGGATGGGACATGTTTGGTAAGCATTGTATTACTTCTCACATGTTTGTTATAAGTACCAACTGAAAGTATTGTACCATAAATTGTAGATACAAGTCTATCTGACATAAGTTGACCTCTAGATTTTTAGCTCAAAATCCTACTGACCCAGTTGGCTGGGGCTGTAGAATACAACGACTGAATCTCTGCAAAGAGTTAAGACTCTCTCAACGAGTGTCCTGATATGACACAAAACAATCTGATATTGAGGTTCCACTAATGCTGGAACTTTGGGGAATGTGGATTACCTCTTCATTGCCATCGCTCGCAGGTCCACTCTGGCCTAAAATGGTAGCACCTGATAGGGTCCTATCAATGGGTTAAATAGTTTATGCTAAACTGAATTGTTTGAAATAGAGTCATTTATATATATAAAAATGAACTTGGCCTTAAATAACTGTTGTACTCCCTACATAATGGACTCACCCTCCTCCATAAATACACGTCAAGGAGAGCGTCAGAAAGGAGTGCACCAAATTAGCATGACACAATCACGCGTGATACCATTTGCGTAGTGCATGGATAGTTACTACCACACTGGACTCTCAGCTTTCAACCCACTAACTACTGTTTAACCAGGTCACTTGTATCTTGTTTCTGTTACTTGAATATATGTTTTTCTATCAACCCTTTTGTGTTCCCCATGTCTTTCTTTGGTCAGCATCACAACAATAACCTACAATGGTTGATATACCATAAAACCAAACCAAAATGATTTAATTCGGTGTTAAATGATCCCAAAAGAGTTAATATGCTATACAACAAAACAACCATAAAAATCCTGCTTTAGACCTATATCTACTGTATACGTCAACCAGCAAACATACAATTGGTCATAATTTGCCCAGTTGGCCAAGATTTATAATGCTGAGCCATATAATTACAATAATAATGCCAATGTGTATATATATTCAATAAACTGTCTTTATGTCTCATTAAACTGTTCTTACTTCAATACAGTATGGTGCACATAATTTTTCTCTGAAATTAGAATTATGTCAACCATATTTAAAACAGGCAAATCTTACACATCAGAATTCACAATGAATCCCACTATAAGAAAATTACACAGATAGACAACATACCACAAATGGCTGCCTGGGTGCAGTAAAGTCCCAATTAGTCTTTATAGTCAATTTGGTTTGGTTTGGTTTGGTTTGGTTTTATGGCATATCAACCATTGTAGGTTATTTAATGCCAAATCCATTCTTATACATATAAACAGTTTTATTTCAAACAATTCAGTTTAACATAAACACATAGTTTAGTTCTATTCAACACATAGATAGGATCCTATCATGTGCTACTACTCTGGGACAAAGTGGACCTGGGAGTGATATCAGGGAAGGTGTACACTGCATTCTCCCAAGCTCTAGCATTACAGAAGCCTCACTATCAGATGATTAAGTGTCATATCCAGGACACTCATTGGGGGAGTTTTACCCCTCTGCAGAGAAGCAGTCAGTGTATTCAGCAGCCCCAGCCAACTGGGCCATTTATAGACAGCGTATCAGCAGTTGGAAATGGCATGTGATATAGTGTTAATATAACGGTTAATTTCTATTACAGTTATATTATTTCATATTAATCTCTGTGTTGATTTGTTAAATATGTCCACGAAACATGAGTTGAAGTTGAAAACATTTGCATCAATCTTCTGACGTTATGGTGAATTGTGTATTTTGATTGTTCGGCTTGTTGACCACTGTATGACAAATGTTTGAATTTTAACCCTGCCATATTAGTTGACCCGGAGATTTTTTTCAAGCTTAATAAGTCAACTTGCATGCCACACTTTATGGTAAGGGTACATGAGTTTATCCCGTCTTTTCTTTTCATGTGTAGAGTGTTAGTGTATCAACGGATACACTAATACAAATTTGGAACCTGTTGAGTTGGATATGACTAGATATCGTCTCTAACATCAAATAGCCAGTAAAGAAAAAATGGAATAAATAGTTTCAATATTCTAAAGATTTTAAATTGCCTACCCAGGAAAAAGTTTGAAACAAAAGTTTCAAGTATTCCTATCCAACACTAATAATTCTCTTCAACATTAATCATTTTTAGCACACAGGTAAATGGTTTCAAATATAGTAAATCATTAAATATTTTTATGTGAACCACAGATGGGATCTGAATTGGTACTTTCCCCAGTTGACTGGGGCTGCAGAATGTACCGACTGCATCTCTGCAAAGGGGTAAGACTCCCCTAACAAGTATCCTAGATATGACATAAAACAATCTGATGGTGAGGGTCCAGTAATGCTGGAGCTTTTGAGAATGCTGAGTATCCCTTTATTGCCATCACTCCCAGGTCCACTTCCACCCAAAATGGTAGCACCTGATAGGGTCCTATCTGTGGGTCAAATAGAACTAAACTGTGTGCTTATGGTAAACTGAATTGTTTAAAATAGAACTGTTTTCACATTTAACTGTGTGTAAACCAAAAACTATTCAAGCTGATTAAATAACTTCTCTGTCAGCTGTGGCTGTAGAATACACTGACTACCTCGAGGTAGATAGGTTAGACACCCCACTGCAGCAAGTGTCCTGGGTATGACACTAAACTGCATATAATGATAAGGCTCTAGTCCTGGTTCTTTGGGGAACGTGGAGTACCCCTTTATTGCCATTACTTCCAGGTCCACCCTGACCTGGAGTGGTCATACTTGTTAAGGTCCTATCTAAGGTTCAAGTAGAACTGTTCATTTATTTAGTAAGGATTATTATTATTAGTTTTTCAAAACCATACAGCTTTGTGCAAATTATTTACATTACATAGGAATACTAAATAAATAGAATTATTAGTGTTAGATGGAAATACTTGAAACCATTTAACAGTGTGAAACAAATGGGCACAAACAACTCATTCAAAAATAAAGTTACCCACAAACTCTTCACTTACAAATCATATAAATATAAATTGAATAGCATTAAATAACCCATGGTGTAATGGTTATCGTTGTAGGAAATGGACACAGCAACACGAGTTCAAATCCTGGACGAGGCTGATTGCATTTAACATTGCACTAATACCCTTGGGAAAGGTATGAATCCAATTATTCTCCCTCCAGCTATGGGTAAATAGTAGGACAGACTGATTTCTTCAGCCTTGGTGGGGCAACTAGTCTAGAAGGAAAACTCTGAATTCAAACCTGTTAAACTCCGCTTAAAAATTTGACCTCGAGTCATATCCTGCCCGAGCGGAGGGGTTTGTTAAAAGGATTAAATAACTCAAAAAGATTGATATGCCATAATAGATCAACCAATGTATGTAACAACCAAGAATTTTGAATTTGAATTTAGTTTTTTTAAATGTTCAGTTATAGTCACTTTTAATGTCAAAAACAAATTTCACATTCAAATACTAAATCCATTTCTTTTGTCTTCAAATATACCAAATTTATTTTGTGTAAGTTTTCATTGAGAAAATATAGTTATCAGAATTTAGAGAGAAAAAATGCTTTGTTTTTACAATTAATAATATACTGTTTCAGTATGCTTAAGAGCATTCAGCCCAGTTGGTTTGGGCTGTAGAATACGCACCTCTGCAGGGGGGGGTTAACCCCCCCTACCAAAGTATTCTGAATATGACACTAAACTGCATCTGATGGTGACTCTCAAGTTCTAGAGTTTTGGGGAATATGGAATACCCCTTCATCGTCATTACTGGTCCACTTTGTCTTGGAGTGGTTTGTTTTGTTTTATGGCATATCAACCCTTTTCAGATCATTTGATGCCAAATTAAGTCATTTTGATAAAATTTTCAAACAATTCAGTTGAGTATGAATATAGTTTTTGGTTTATACACAGTTAAATGTGAAAACAGTTCTATTTCAAGCAATTCAGTTTACCATAAGCACACAGTTTAGTTCTATTTGACCCATAGATAGGACCCTATCAGGTGCTACCACTTCGGGTGGGAGTGGACCTGGGATTGATGGCAATAAAAGGATACTCAGCATTCTCAAAAGCTCCAGCATTACTGGACCCTCACCATCAGATTGTTTTATGTCATATCTAGGATACTCATTGGGGGAGTCTTACCCCTTTGCAGAGATGCAGTCGGTACATTCTGCAGCCCCAGTCAACTGGGGAAAGTACCAATTTGGATCCCATCTGTGGGTCACATAAAAATATTTAATGATTTACTATATTTGAAACCATTTACCTGTGTGCTAAAAATGATTAATGTTGAAGAGAATTATTAGTGTTGGATAGGAATACTTGAAACTTTTGTTTCAAACTTTTTCCTAAGTATGACATTAAACTACATCTGATGGTGAGCTTCTTGTTTTGGAGTTTGGAGAATGTGGAGTTCATTTTCATTACTTTTACTTCTAGGTCCACTCAGACCTGAAGTGGTAATAACCTTTTAGGGTCCCACATGTGGGTTAAATGGAAATATTCAATCATTTACTATATTTGAAACCATGTAATTGTGTACAAACAAATAAATTTGGGAAAGGTAGGAATCCAATTATTCTCCCTCCAGCTATGGGTAAATAGTAGGCTGGACTTGGTTCTTTAGCCTTGATGAGGCAACTAGTCGAGGAGAAGGAAAACTCTGAATTCAAACCTGTTAAACTCTGCTTAAAAATTGACTTTGTGTCATATCCTGCCCGAGTGGAGGGGTTGGTAAATATGGAATAAACTCTGGTTTGTTTAAAAACAATGTTACCAACAAAATATTCGTTTACAAATCATATATTTAATACATATATATAAACAGGATTTGGCATTAAATAACCTACAAGGGTTGATATGTCAGAAAACACAATTAATTTAATAGCTTTGAATATCAGTTGTGATATATCTTTAAATAATGAGCTTTTTAAAAAGTTTTCATTTGTTTAATCCTAACACAAACTTTAGGAAACTTTTTTTAAATAAAGACACAATTAAAAAAATGTAAATTGTGTGATTTTTTTTTTAAATTAAAAAAATTTACTTGACTCTTCAACTTTAAAAGAACATATTCATGATTTTTTCAACTCATCACATCACACCATCTGCACAGATATCCCTGACCCTCTCGCCACCCTTCTCTATTGTCCATTGCTTCTGGCAGGTCTTCAGGGCTACATCACGTATTGGCACAGAGCTGCCGTATGTAGGTTCTAGCTGGTTGTTCTGCCTTTGCTCGTCCCTGTGAAGGGGTCCACAGGAGTACATCACTTATGAGTTTGTCCTTACTTCTCCAGCTGTGTCCTGCATGTTGGGTTTGTCTTTGATAGCTTTTGTGATGGGTGGTAGGTAGCCGTATCGCTGCTGCTTTGTGGGGTGCTTCCTCCAGGACTTGTTCAATATTTCTCACAGCATTCTTGTACAGTTGCCGTCAAGCTTTTTCTCCATACGTTTAGTTAGCATCCATGTAGTGCATCCATACAGCATTATTGATACAACTGCTGCTTGAAAAAAAACTGCATTTTATTTTATCGGTCAGGTTTGACTTCCATATGAAAAAGCCTATCGATTTGACTTCCATCTGAAAAAGCCTATCCATAGCTGTCCATGCCTTTGCTAGTCACGTGTTAATGTCTGTCTCGGTTGATGAGACACTGCTTCCTAGGTAGGTGAACTTGTCTACTAGATTCAGAGAGCTACCTTTTAGTGTGAAGATGTTGCCTGTTTGATTAAAGCACATATATTCTGTTTTGTGTGCATTGACATGGAGGCCTATGCCTGCAGCTGCTCATTTCAGACTATGTAGTAGGGTTTCGGCCTTTTCAACTAGTAGGCATAATATGAATGAAATCTAATACCTAATTTTGGATGATGTTTTTTGTTTTAATTTTGATTCAAGATTTTTTGAATTCAAAAATTTTATTGAATTATTTTATCATTTTATTTTTATTTATTTTATTTGATATATTTAATTTTATTTATTATTATTTTATAATTTTTTTATTATCTTATATCATTTTTTCTTTTTCTTTTCCTTTTACTTTATTATGTTATTGTTTTTATTTATTTTATTCGTATTATTTCATTTATTTTATTACCTTATTTTAATATTTTATTCTATTTTTGTTATCATTTGTTTTTGGTTGGCAAATCATAAGTGTTAGCAGAATATGAGGCTAAGCAAAAAAATATATCAAGGGAGGTAATTCAATTTGCATAATGCAAAAATATTTTCGGACAATAAAAGCGATGATACCAGCAATGTGTATGTTTTAATTTTATGCTTTAACAATCTTTTGGTGAAATTTGTTTCAGTACTTCTTTAAAATATGTCAGTTTGCGTCTGAAAAAGCAAAGAAATATAAGCTAAAAAGTTTAACATAACCAAACTTTCTGCGCAATATGGAATAAGGAAATCGTTTTAAATAAAGGGAGTTGTCCAGAACATCCTACTGAGAAAATGGCTGCAGTAATGGGCGGAAAAAAAAAAAAAATTAGCCCTGTTGGTTGAGGGTGTAGAGTATGCCGACTACACCACTACAGAGGGGTAAGACTCTGCCCCAACAAGTGTCCTAGATATGACACTAAACAATCTGATAGTGAGCTCTATTCCTGGGATTTGGGGGAATGCTGAATACCCCTTCATTGCCATTACTACCAAGTCCACTCTAACTCATGGCAGAAGTATCTGTTAGGGTCCTATCTTTGGGTCAAATAGAACTGTTCAATCTTTTATGAGAAATTATTATCAATGCTGAATAAAAATTGGCCCAGCGGTTAGAGTGTTCGCCAATGGCCGGGAGACCTGGGTTCAATCCCAGGTCGAGTCATACCAAAGACTTTAAAAATGGAACTTGATACCACCTTACTTAACACTCAGCATTATAAGGTACGGTTCAAGGGTAAAGTGGAGCAATCCAGGGAATGGAGTAGCGCCCTCCCCTTACACCTTGGTGTAGTAGCTATCGAAAAGGGAGCCTTCGGGTCACCCTCGACTATGGTCGCTAACTTAACTGTGTGCAAACAATAAATACCATTACTTGAAACCCTTTAACTGTGTGCAAACAGATGATTAATATTAAACATAATTATCACTGTTGGATAACAATAATAGTAAACCATTTTGTGCAAACAAATAAGTTCAAACTCATTTAAGAATAATGTTACCTACATACCACTCGCGTACAAATCATATATACAGAGGGGAAAATAAGTATTTTATCCTCTGTTGATTAGCTTGCAAAAATAGGAAGGGTTAATAATTTTCAGGGTAGGTGTGTCTTGAAAGTGAGAGATTGAATATAAAGAAAATTCTACAAAATCACATTACATTAATTATTGAACATTTATTTGTTTTTTTGTTGAAAAAATAAATATTTCACCCCTTACCAACCAATGATTCAGGCCCTACAGACCGGTTGTGTGACCAGGAGGCATATATTCCTATTGCTCAATTATTATTCCTAATCTAGTACTCATTACTTGTATAAAAGAAACTAGTTCACAGAATCCTTCAATGAATCAGAATCTAATCTCTCCATAATGAGCAAAACTAAAGAATTGTCTAAGGACTTCTGGGACAAAATTGTATACCTGTACAAGAATGGAATGAGCTACAAGACTATTGGCTAGCAGCTTGGTGAGAGAGTCAACTGTTAGGGAGATTTAAAAAATGGGAGAAACATCAATTGACAATCAATCTCCCTCAGTCGGAAGCTCAATGCAATATCTTCCAATGTGGAGTAAATCTGATGAAGAGAAAAGTGAGGGAACAACTCAGAACAACACGGCAAGAGATTGTAGGTTATTTAATGCCAAATCCTATTTATACATATATATTAGATATATAGGATTTGGTTTGTTTTTATCGCATATCAACCACTGTAGGTTATTTAATGCCAAATACTATTTTTACATATACGAGGATCATTAAATAAGTTTCCAGACTTTTTCGTATGGGCACTTTTATTGATAGTACATACATGAAACTCTAGTCTCCTTTGAAGTAATCTCCTCTGGCTGCAATGCACTTCTTGTACCATTCCAACAACTTCTGCAAGGCCCCATGGAAGACCTCTAGTGTGAATGTGTCAATGACCTTCATCACAGCCTCTTTCATCTCCTCATAACGACAGCCTCTGAGCTTAGGGAATAACCAGAAGTCACTGGGAGCAAGGTCTGGACAATAGGGATGGTGAGGAAGTGTCTTGATGCCCGTCTTGGTCAAATAGCCTGTGACAAGGATGGAGTTGTGGACTGGTGCATTGTCTTGGTGGAAATGCTACTGACCCGATTTGAAAAGTGCTGGCCTCTTCTGATGGAATCTCTTCCTGAACTCCCTTAAAACCTTAACATAGTAACCCTAACCCTAACCCTTTGGCCAATCAACTCTGGTGTATTGACTGCCTTACTCCCACACCTCTCATCATTCCTCACAGACTTCCTGCCTTCCTTGAATCTCTTATACCACTCAAAAACTGGTGTTCGATTCATGCAAGATGGTCGAAAAGCAGTCTGAAGCATTCCATACGTTTCAGTGGCATTTTTTCAAAGTTTAAAACAGAATTTTATTGCATATCGTTCTTCGTAAGTGTCAGATTGCATTTTTTAAATTCACCAGCTGTGACACTCAGGCTTTACTAGGGTGTATTCCAATTGCTGCTGTAGCTGTTCATTTGAACCTGAAATCATAAAAATTGGTCAGTCGCCTCATAAGATGTATAGCAATAAGATTCTGAATTTTCAAGAGTCTATGACAATTTTAAATGCCTATACAAAAAAATTATTGAATGCACCATGTATATTAAATACATAGGATTTGGTTTGGCTTTATGGCATATCAACCATTGTAGGTTATTTAATGTCAAATCCTATTTATACATATATACTAAATGTATAGGATTTGGTTTAGTTTGGTTTGGTTTGGCTTTATGGCGCATCAACCATTGTTGGTTATTTAAGCCAAATCTAATTTATACATATACAGAGTTCAATTTCAAACAATTCAGTTTAGCATAAGTACACAGATTAAATGTGAAAACAGTTCTATTTCAAACAATTCTGTTTAGCTTAAGTACACAGATTAAATATGAAAACAGTTCTACTTCAAACAATTCTGTTTAGTATAAGTACACAGTTTAGTTCTATTTATCTCATAGATACGACCTTATTAGGTGCTACCTCTCTGAGTCAGAGTGGACCTGGGAACGATGGCAGCAAAGGGGTACTCTGCTTTCCCCAAAGCTCCAGCATCAATGGAGCCTCAACATGAGATTGTTTAGTGTTAGGACACTCGTTAGGGAGTCTTACCTATCAGTCTTACCTATCAGCAGAGATGCAGTTGGTGTATTCTGCTACCCTGTCAACTGGGCCAATGAATGAATAAAGAGTTGTGTGAAGAAATGTCTTTAACATAAGTATGTGTATATAATTTCTGAAAGAAATGGAAGTTTAGGGGAAAGGCAGACACATTTAAGAAGTTTTGTTGGTTTTGTGGAATGAAATATATGCCAGTGTGAGCAAGTAAACTTAGGGGGTGTTCTATTCTGTGGTATCATGGTTCAATCTATTCTGTGGTGTCATGGTTCAATGCGACATAAAGTTTGTTGAAGGATGAAGATGTCTCTGTCCAGGAGAATTAGAATCAAGTCTTGTTTTATAAATTTGTTATTTGTTGGAATTCTTTGGAAGATAATGGAGGTAATCTCTCAAGTTCAAAGTCAACATTGAGCAACAGATTTTTCTGCCAATCTGAAGAATAATTTCTAAAAAATGGTCAATTGATATAAAGTAAAGTTGGCAACCATAGTCAAGGGTGACCAGGAAGCTCCCTTTTCAATAGCTACTAAACTGAGGTGTAGGGGAGGGCACTACTCCTTTCTCAGGATTGCCCCACTTTACCCTTGATACATTGCTTATATTGCTGAGGGTTAAGCAAGTAGGTATCAAGTACAATTTTTAAAGTCTTTGGTATGACGCAACCTCGGATTGAACCCAGGTTTCCCAGACCATTGGCGAACACTCTACCCACTAGACCTATGAGCTGGTTCAATTGATGTAATAGCTCACAATTCAATCTGAAATCCTTATCCCACAAAACCTGGCTTCTTTTTTACTGACAAACATATGATTAAATCCATCAACTGAAATGGTCCCCTCTCCCTGCCATTCAGACGACAGTTTATAGATCACGATGATACAATAAGGGTACATACTATCATACGGAGTGACATCTGGTGGCTTGCTTGCTCTGTGACGTACACTTCTTCCTTGGTTGTTTAGCAATGGTGTTCGGAGCGTTGGTTCCGTCACTTCAAATTGAGCCTGTAAAAAAAATTAAAAATGTAGAAAAAGATTGTAAATAATTGTTAATTCAAATGTTTTTAGTTTTGAGCCAACAAAAATACAACACACACAAAAAACATGCATATATGTATACTGATACATACATATCCTGGGTATGACATTAAGCTCTCTCACATGATATTAACTGTTAAGATCTCATCTAAGGGTCAAATACGTTGTTTTTAAAAGAATTATCACTATTAGATAGGAATACTAGAAAGCATATAATCATATCTTATACTTCCTATATAAACACTCACACAGAATGTATTGATACAAATTTTGACAACTTCTTCTTCTAATAATAATAATGACTGAAGCAAATGCATCTCTTAATAGTTGTACAAAATAATATCTATATAATAATATATCTGTATATATATATAATATATCTTATATATATATATAATATATCTTATATATATATATATATATATATATATATATATATATATATATATATATATATATCTTATACTTCCTATATAAACACTCACACAGAATGTATTAATACAAATTTTGACAACTTCTTCTTCTAATAATAATAATGACTGAAGGTTAGTTAGGTTTTATGGCATATCAACCTTTGTAGGTTATTTAACGCCAAATCCATTTTTATGTAAATAATCTGTTCTATTTAAAACAATTCAGTTTAGCATAAGTACACAGTTTAATTGTCAAAAACATTTCAAACTATTCAAGCAGTTATATGTAACAATTCAGTGAAGTGTAAATACAATTTTAATGTCGAAAAACAGTTCTATTTCAAATAATTCAGTTAAGCATAAGCAAGTAAGTACGGTTTAATGGTCAAAAACATTTCTATTTTGAGCTATTCAGTTTATTCAAACAATTCAGTTTAGCATAAGAATGCTATTAGTTCTATTTAAACCATAGATAGGGCCCTATCAGGTGCTACCACTCCGGGCCAATGTGGACCTGGGAGAAATGGCAATGAAGGGGTACTCCGCATTCCCCAAAGCTCCAGCACTGCTGGAACCTCACCATCAGATTGTTTAGTGTCATATCCAGGACACTCATTAGGGGAAGTCTTACCCCTCTGCAGAGGTGCAGTCAGTGTATTCTAAGCCCCAGCTGACTGGGCAAAATAATGACTGAAACAAATGCATCTCTTAATAGTTGTACAAAATAATACCTTACAAAATAATTATCTCAAAGAAAAAATTGACAATATGCCAAAGAATAGCAAGTGTAGACAAGTGGTGACAGAGACAAAACTGTTAATCACATAATAAGTGAATGCAGCACACTAGCACAAAAGAAATACAAGAATGGGTACGACTGATTGGGGAAGGTGATCCACAGGGAAGTATTTAACCATACTAAAAAAAAAAGTATATGCATGAACCAGAATCTCTTGCACAGTTCCCAGTAGTTCACTTTCCTTAAGCAGTCATATCTACTCTTGAATTCCTTTCGTGTCATATTATTATTATTATTATTATTATTCCTTGTGAGTTTTTCTCACCAGCGTTTGCTGATGGTTTTTCATTGGAGTCTGTATCCTCAAGTCTCCAGGACTCTTCTCAGTATTCTGGCCTTTCTCAGTAATGTAGTAGTTTGGATGATCTCCACTCGTCCTTTTATTATTATTATTATTATTATTATTCCTTGTGAGTTTTTCTTATGAGCGTTAGCTGATGGTCTTTCACTGATATGTCTGAGTGACACCAAGTATCCTCAAGTCTCCAGGACACTTCTTAGTATTCTGGCTGATTTTGACAGCACAATAGTTAGGGCGGTCTCTGCCCATCCTTCGGTTTTCCAACTTTTCCAGCCCCTTTTTAATAAGCCTTTCATTCAAAGTGCTCCAATTACAATTGGTATCACCATCACCCTCATGATCCATAGCTCTTTATAAGTTCTCTGGTAAGGTCTAAATACTTATCTTACTTTTCATTTTCTTTGGTTTTCAATTTGTAGTCCATCAGAATGTTAAAGTCAACTGATCAGCAGGTTATTTTTTTTTTTTGTTAATTGTCTCTAGATTTACTCTTCTCGAAGGCATGAGATGATCTGTTTGTATCTCAAAATCACAGTGAATTTTGTGTTTTATTCTCCAGGATGAATTCTGGTTTGTGCATCATTATTGTATAGTCATACGCAGATTCATGCAGAACACAATGACACGATGATAATGACGACAAGGCAATGAAGACAAGCGACACAGTTCTTAGAAAAATATATCTCTCACTTCATTTGAAAGAGTTCGTGTGAGAAGGAGTTGGAGACTGAACGGAACTGCAATATATTGACACCCACTCTTATGGCCATTAGTATTGTGTCTTTCTCATTCTCTAGGGTTGTTCAACCGGAGGCCCGTGGGCCCAGCTCTCTGCTGGATGCTGGCTTTCTCTACCACATTTTGACACCAACGGATCTGGTCTCCAAACTGGTCTCCAAACTAACTGACTTCCTGTCTTCACCGAGTTATATAATATTCCAATTGCCCACTCAATATCTCCCCATAACTGGCTATTGGGATGTGTCACTTCCGCTGTCCTTGGAATGGCATGTTTAATCGTCATCAAGCGGAAATAACTGTCATGCAGTTCACAGGTCACTCACTTCCAGTGCATCAGTCTATGACTGTACCATGGGATTTTACCTTGTCCCATATTGTCAGCCAAGCCTGCCTACATGATTTCTTCCCATAACTACCATCGGAATGTGTCACTTCCGCTGTCTTTGGAATGGCATGTTTGTCCGGGTCGAAGGTCAATATACAACATCATTACATTATGTTCAGTATTCACATTATATATATATATATATATGTAAATATATACAGGTATATGTTTATAAATACGCATACATCTACATATATATACATATAGATATAAGCATATATATATACATATGCATGTATATATATAAATATACATATCTATATGCATATATATAAAATTATATATTTGTACACATATTAATTTTCATTTGTACATTCATATACATATTTATATAAAAAGGTGCGTATATATATATATATATATATATATATGTATATATATCAGGGGTGGAGATTGGACTAGTGCTACTCATGCCCGGCACGACCAATAACTCGGTCAATGTTATTCAAAATGGATTAAAAATCATCCATTAATTTCAAGCAAACATACTTAGTCTGAT